>JACEIK010005603.1:45166-73537 GCA_018107945.1 Datura stramonium
ATCAAATTATTTAATTTTTTTATATTTTATTAGTTTAATATTGTTAGCTATTGTATTTATTTTTCTATTTAAAAAGTAAAATAAAAAGGAAAAAATAAAAAATAGTAACAAAAAACTTAAATTAACTTTAAAAGGAATAAAGAAACTAAAGAAAGAGAGCGAAAAAGAAATAAAGTAATATTATGATATTGACAGTGAAGAGACAAAAAATGAAAAGCAACAGTGCTGACATCAACCCGGAAAAGAAATCAATGAAATAGGGAATTTTGTGTAATTATTTTTGGAGAGACATTAATGTGAAGGGGCATTTTCACGTAAATATTTTTTTTAAAAATTATATAATTTTCCCTTTAATAAATAAAAAATGGTCCATGGCCGTATTCGATTTTTTAAAAAATATCATAATACTTTAGTTTTCAAAGTTCAACGAGAATCAAATGGAATTTTTTACAAATTCAAGATAAGACACATGGTTTAGCAAAATGTGTATCTCATATCGGATATAACAGGCAGTTAACAGGATTGAACGTTTAGCAGTTTACCTAATGTATACAATGTAAGGGACAAGCGCATAAACGTGATTGACCTTTTCAACTGAAATTCAATTGTACAACAAATTCCTCTGTTTTTCTACTTGGAATTAGAAATAACTAGTTAGGGTGTTCATTGATCTAAAAAAAATCCTATAATAAAATTTCAAAGTAAGGTCCTATAAAAATGTTTAGAGGTTAGAAGTATTTATATTATGGCGATAAAGAACATGTACGATGAAGCCAAGAATCGGGTCAGAATAGTGGAAGAAGACTCGAAGCATTTTCGAGCCAAAATGAGGTTGCACCGAAAATCCGCTCTTAGTCCATTTTTATTTGTCTTCATGATGGATGAATTGACACTTCATATATAAGATGACGTGGCATGGTATATGTTGTTTGCAAATGACATAGTACTGATTGATGATATTCGCGGTGAAGTTAATGCTAGGTTGGAGGTTTGTAAACAAATATTGAAGTTTAAAAGGTTCGAGTTGAGCAGGACCAAAATAGAATATGTAGATTACAAGTTTAGTGATGCACTATATGAGGTAGGCATGGAAGTAAGGCTTGACATACAGGTCATTCCAAGTGAGAAAGTTTCAAGTATCTTGGGTCGTTAATCCAAGAAAATTAGGAGATAGATGATGATATCACATATCGTATTAGTGCGGCATGAATGTAATAAAGGCTTGTCTTCAAAGTCCTGTGTGATATAAAGGACCCACCAAAACTTGAAGGTAAGATCTACAGTGTGAGTTTTAGACTGACTTTATTGTAGGGGATGGAGTGCTAATCAGTAAAGAACTCACATGTTCAGAAGATGCAAGTTCCAAAAATAAGAATGTTGAAATGGATGTGTGAGCATATTGGGAGAGATAAGATCAGAAAAAAATATCCGGAACAAGGTGAGGGCGACCTCCGTAGTGGACAAGGTGAGGGCGACCTCCGTAGTGGACAAGATGAGGAAAGTAAAGATGAAATGGATTAGTGTAAAACCCCAAAAGTCCCTAAGATCAGACCCTAGACTTGAAGTAGAAAACAAGCAGGAAAGATTTAAGTCCACACAAAATGACTCAAGCGACGAGTCGTTCGTGCACCTAATGACTCGTCAAGTCCTTCGTTCTGAGTGACCTAGCCAACATCCTGCAACTTGACATTTTCTTCCCAGGGACCACGAGCCAAACCATGGCTTGTTACACCAAGTGAAAACCTGTTCTGTCTGGTCATGGTGTGAGGATCAAAGAATGTCCAATTTGACTATAGTGATAACGAGTGGAAGCCACAACTCGTTAGGATAGGGGACAACTCGCCCTGCCTATCCATTGTAGAGAGATCAGAGATTGAACAAAAGGCTTTAGTGTCACGACTCGAGCGTAGACCCGGATCGTAGATGCGGGACAAAGGACACTGAGGGACCCCAAGTCGAACCATGGCATAAGCATTCAACTAACTCATTTAATAAACATGAAGAAAGCATAATAATAAACTCAGCGGAAGTCTCATACAATGGCACATCATAATAATATCCGAAGCTATACATACATAAGCCTAAAAGCCTCTAGTCTAGACGAGTTGATGGGACAAGACCCCAACTAACTTCACAAAAAAACATGAAACTGAAATACGACATTAAGCTATAAGTCTAGTCCTTGAAAGATGAGGACTCACTAATCACGTAGGTGCTAACTCTGATAAGCGTCTACGAGTGGGGCTGAACCTGAGAACCGATCTAGCATCATGAAATGATGCAGCATCGAAAGTATGTGGTCAGTACGTGGAATGTACCGAGTATGCACGGTAAGTAAAACCGCTCTAGCAAAGTAAATCATTTAAAACATTTCATACATATCATAAGCTTTCAAGTATAAGTAGAAGGGCTACATGCATTCATTCTGAAATCGTAATCTTATCATGACATGACCATGCTTAGCTTTACAACATCATGAATGACTCGAATGACTCAAAGCTAAACATAACATTTATATCAAGAGCTCAACAATGAGCCAAACCTTACTTTTAGAACATGCATGCATAAGGTAATCATCATGAGTAATCAATATACAAATCTGAATGATATAGACAGTGGGAGACTCGTCACTTAACCGACATACCACGATAGAGCTTACGTGGTCCCAACTATCACATTTAAGTGGGTAGAGCCATCCATAACCTTGCCAGGGTGATGGATGATACCATGATATCGATATCAAGCGGAAGGGCCAATAGGTTCGGGGAATAGCTCACGAGGGAGGTCCCAATAATATAATAGTATCAACCTACATTGGCGCGTAGTTCTGGGCCATAGGGTGATAGACCCTTAACCTGCTCGGTGCTAGACTCTTCTCCCAAAAACATGCAATGTTCTACATCGTATATAACAAAGCTCAACATCGTTTATTGACGAAGCTCAAGATGAAATCATGCATAGCCCAACATTGTATGAAACGAAGCTCAACATTGTCTATTGACAAAGCTCATAATGAAATCATGCATGGACTCGACATCATATGAAAATGAAGCTCAACATTGTCTATCGACAAAGCTCATAATGACATACGTCTCAATTATGAATTCATACATATAGGAGGCTTTATTTAGAAACATTCCACAAGCTCAATCATAGGTGGGAGCATCTACTCCAAATCATGTGGTAAGCTATATGTAGAAATATTTAACTCAACATACCACAAGCTAGAATTTATGAAAAATTAGAAAACTTCACTTCAAATAATGTGGTAAGCTTATTTCGGAAAAATCATCACTTTAAGTCAACATGTGGGCCTTTTCCAAAGCTTTATCATACTTAGATCTACTCAATTCATTTTGAAAACAACCTCATAATCATGGGTAACTTTTAAAACATGTTTTTCATCATCAAACATCAACATCATCATGCATTCATCATCATTCACTACTTTTATGAACTTTTCATCCATGGGCATTTTAGATTCAAGATTTTTGAAAAATAATTTAGAATCTGCCCAAGCTTTACAATTCGTCAATATTGATATAATTTAATCATACCCATGCATAAAGATTGAAATATAATACAATTGGGTGAAAACCCCATACTTGATCATAGACATTTCATCATATTTTTATAGAGATTGGACATGGGTGGGGAAGGAAGACACCCATTCAAAACCCTATATACCTGGAAGGGATAATTCTACCACTTCACTGATAGCCCAAGGAGAAATTGGAAGAAAACCCCTTCGAAAAGCTCTTGATCACCTCCTAAAATTCATAAACTTGCATGCATGGAAGGAATACACTTAGAATAGATTTTCCCCTACTAAAATCCTCCAAAACGAGCCTTAAACAATGTACTATAGGGCCTTAGTACTAGGAAATGACATAAATGCCCTTACTGAATTCGCTGAAAATTGGTCACTGGACCAAACAATGGGTACACCAACGGGCCGTTGGAAGATACCACGACCTATGGTATCTGCCCATGCTAAGCACTGCCCCAACCATATCTCAGATTCAGACCACGGACATACAAGATGAGTTGTTCTAGGGTTCAATGGGTCGTTGAACCAGTCGTTGTTTCCCTCTTCTGAAAATCTGAACTCCTTCATAACAAGCCTCACCACAACTTGTTGTATCCTACAACAGGTCGTGGTTTCCATCCGTCATCTCCAGTGTAAAGGTCCACTGCCTTACCACAACTCCAGACAATGGGTCATCCTTCCTCACAACGAGTCGTTGTGACACCCTTTGTCTACATTGTCACCAGGCCTAGCCTCTTACCATGAATGCTAACAACGGCTCGTGGTTATATACCACGAGTCATTGTTTCTCTCGTCTTGCAACTTTTTTCCCAAATTTCTGTAGTTTTACATTTTAGCTTTCCGAGTCTACTCCAAAGCACTTTCAGGGTATTACAATATCTCCCCCTTGGGAACATTCATCCTCGAATGTTATAAACAAGCAGAAAACAGAAACATACAGTTTATCATATACAAAACTGATCATTTTAATCGAAAACTGACGGAATGACTACCTCTTATTCAAAACACACGGCTGAACTGAATTCACCAATCATACACACATCCACATACATAAAAGAAACTTGTGCACATAGTTCAAACCTGAAGACTAAATAGATTCTGAGTGCAAAACTGATACCTCAAGCTGAAACTGAGTCGGTAAAGAACAAATGTGGGAATCTAGCCATCGTATCCTCTTTGGCTTCCCACGTAGCTCCTTCAACATGCTGATTTCTCTACAATACTTTAACTGAAGCTACTTCTTTGTTCCTTAGCCTCCAAACCTGCCGGTCCAATATTTCCACTAGAATTTCCTCATAGGTAAGACTGTATTTTACCCCAATGCTATCCGCTAGGACAATTAAGGCTGGATCACCTAAACACTTCTTCAAAAGCGATACGTGAAACATCGAATGTACGGAAGATAATTCTGAAGGCAACTCCAGCTCATATGCCACCTTACCAACTCTCCTCACTACCCGGTAAGTACCAACATAGCGGGGACTGAGTTTTCCTTTCTTTCCGAACCGCATGACTCCCTTCATGGGACATACCTTTAGAAATACCCAATCGTCCACCTCAAACTCCAGGTCCCTCCTCCTCACATCAGCATATGATTTCTGTCAGCTTTGAGTGGTCTTCACGCTATCCCTTATCAACTGAACCTTTACCATGGCCTCATGAACCGAATCAGGCCCTATCCTAGCGGCTTCCCTAACTTCAAATCATCCGATGGGCGATCTACATCTCCTCCCATAAATAGCCTCGAACTGTGCCATCTGGATGCTAGAGTGATAGTTGTTATTATAAGAAAACTCGATCAAGGGCAAATGATCATCCCAAGTACATTTGAAGTCTATCACACATGCCCTCAACATATCCTCAAGGGTCTGGATCATTCGTTCTGCCTAGCCGTCTGGTTGCGGATGAAAGGCTGTACTGAGCTTAACTTAAGTCCCAAGCCCTTTCTGAAAAGAACACCAAAATTGAGAGGTAAACTGAGTACCTCGATCTGAGAAAATAGACAAGGGAACTTCATGAAGTCGAACCAACTCCCCAATATACAATTTGGCATAATCATCCGCTGAATCTGTGATTTTGATAGGTAGGAAGTGTGCATCCTTGGTTAACCTGTCGACCACCACCCAAATGAAATCATATTATCGGCGAGTACGAGGTAGACCAGTAATGAAATCCATATTAATCTCCTTCCACTTCAAAGTGGGAATGCTGATATCCTGAAGTACGCCTCCTTCACTTGCTGGCAATTAGGAAATTTGGTTACGAACTCTGTAATATCCTTCTTCATACCATCCCACCAATAGATTTCTCGCAAGTCCTGATACATCTTCGTGGATACCGGATGGATAGAATATCTGGTTCCATGTGCCTCATGCAATATTCAAACTCTCTAATCATCAACATCTGGGACACATAGACGATCCTAGTATCGTAGCACACATCTCCCCCTAAGGAGAAAACCTCCACCTTGACTCCGCACCGCTTCCTTCGGCTTTCTCAAAATCGGGTCCTCATCTTGCCTAGATTTAACATCAACCACCAAGGACAATTCTGACCCATTTTGCACAACAACATCGCCATCAGTCGAGTCGACTAATCTAACTCCCAACCTTGCTAGTCGATGGACATATTTCACCAACTCCTTCTTTCCCTTATCCACGTGAGACACACTCTCCATAGAGAGCCTGCTAAGCGCATCCGCAACCACATTAGCCTTGTCGGGGTGGTAAAGGACACTCATGTCGTAGTCCTTTAGTAACTCCAACCACCTCCTTTGTCGAAGATTTAGATCTTTCTACGTGAACACATATTGCAAGATCTCGTGATCCCTAAATACATCCACGTGAACCCCATACAAGTAATGCCGTCATATCTTCAATACGAACACCACCGCGGCCAACTCAAGATCATGGGTCGGGTAATTCTTTTCATGAACTTTCAACTGTCTCGAGGCATATGCTATCCCTTTCCCATGTTTCATCAACACACACCCGAGTACAACTCGCAAAGCATCACAATACACTACAAAGCCATTTGTACCCTCAGGTAGGGTCAATATTGGTGTTGAAGTGAGTCGGGTCTTCAATTCCTGAAAGCTTTTCTCACAAGCCTCCGACCATTGGAACTTCACCTTTTTCGGAGTCAATCTAGGCAATGGGGCTGATGAAAAGCCCTCAAATAATCTCCAATAATAACCTGCTAAGCCCAAAAAGCTCTTGATATCTGATGGGTTCATTGGTCTGGGCCAATTCTTTACCGCCTCGATCTTTTGAAAATCTACTTTTATATCCTCGCCTTATACCACATGGCCTAGAAATGCCACAGGGGGGAACAAAAACTCGCATTTGCTGAACTTTGCATATAACTGCTGGTCCTTGAGGGTTTGAAGCACTACTCTCAAATGAGTAGCATGCTTCTCCTCGCTCCGAGAGTATATGAGGATATCATTGATAAACACAATCACGAACATGTCTAGATATGCCTTGAACACCCTGTTCATTAGATCCATAAAAGCTGCAAGGGCATTGGTTAGTCCAAATGACATAACAACAGACTCGTAATGACCATACCGAGTCTTGAAAGCGGTTTTTGGGATGTCAATCTCCCGAACCCTGAGATGATGATATCTGAACCTGAGATCAATCTTCGAGAAACACCTGGCATCCTGAAGTTGGTCAAACAAATCATCAATTCTGGGTAAGGGGTGCCTGTTCTTGACGGTAACCTTATTCAATTGTTGATAATCAATACATATGTGAAGCGAACCGTCCTTCTTTCGAACAAATAATATTGGTGCACCCCAAGGAGATTTACTCGGCCTGATAAAGCCCTTATCTAACAAGTCTTTCAATTGATGTTTCAATTCCTTTAGCTCGGATGGAGCCATTCTATAGGGAGAAATAGATATAGGTTGCGTGTCGGGAAGAAGATCTATACCGAAATCAATCTCCTATTCGGGAGGTACACCTGGCAAATCATCAGGAAAGACCCTCGGGTACTCACACACTACTGGAACTGACTGAATGGTTGGGGTCTCGGACTCCACATCCTTAACCCTAACTAGATGGTACATGAAACCCTTAGAAATCATCTTCCTGGCCTTAAGGTAGGTAATGAATCGACCTATAGGCACAGCTGAACTACCTTTCCATTCTAAGACTGACTCACCCGGGAATCTGAACTCTACAGATGGGGTTCTACAATTAACTGAGGCATAGCATTCAAATAGCCAATCCATGCCGAGAATAACATCGAAATTGGTCATGGCTAACTCTATCAAGTCTGCTGAGGTGACCTTATGAAGAATTGAGACTGGGCAATCTCTATACACCCTTCTAGCTATAACTTAGTCACCCACTGGAGTAGAAACTAAGAAGGGCTCTGACAAGACATCGGGACTGACTCCAAAGCTACTCGCTACATAAGGTGTTACAAAAGATAGGGTAGCCCCGGGATCTAGCAAAACATACACATCAACATCGAAAACTTTCAACAGACCGGTGACTACATCTGGTGAGGCCTCCTGCTCCTGACGAGTGGTAAGGCATAGAATCTGTTCTGGCGCTGCCAACTAGTTGTACTAGTAGATTCCCCCTGATGTGTTGTGCGTGGGGGAGAGACTGCTGAACTAGAAGCTGGGCCTCGGCCCCCAACCTGATCCTGTCCTGCAGTAGGACAATCTCTAAGCATATGTCCAGGCTTCCCACATCCAAAACAAGCTCCTGACCATGCCAAGAATTTGCCTGTGTGTCCTCGGTCGTACCTGCGACAAGCTAGAATGCTAAAATCTGTGGGTCTGCTGCTATGACCCCTCGATCCTGAAGCTCGCCCCCTCTGATCATGTCGGGGCCTAGATGGCACACTTAGTGCGGAAGATGCTGGGGCTGATGATCTCTGATGGGTCTGCTATCGATGCCCACCACCGGACCTCTGTTGAGAGAATTTGTGGTCCGTCGTCCTGTCCCTCTTGACCTCCCTCTCCCTCGAATGTGTTGCCTCCATCTACTGGGTGTACAACACTATGTGATGAAAGTCCATGTCCTGGTGGAGCATAACTGTCCGGCAGTCCTTATCCAAGTAACCTACAATACCATGCACAAACCTGCTCACCCGCGCTCGCTGGTCGGCTACTAACTCCGGTGCATACTTAGACAGGCGGGTGAACTCAAGGGCGTACTCTTGAACGGTCATCCTTCCTTGCTTTAAGTTCACGAACTCAGCTGCTTTCAACTCCCTCATCTCCCGAGGGAAAAACCGATCTAGGAATGCAACCTGAAACTCCTCCCATGTGATCGGACCTGCTCCTGCGACCCTGCTGTCCTTCCATAGGTGGAACCAAATATGCATAACCCCCTTCAACTGGTAGGAGGCCAACTCTGCGCACTACGCACCAACATGACCTGGGTGATCTTGACAATCTCATCAATGAAGTCATGTGGGTCCTCATCTACCTTGGACCCCAAGAACTCCGGCGAGTTCATTCTCAAGAAGTCTCGGACTCTGGCTGCCGCCGCTTTGCCATTTTGAGGAACATGTGCAACGGTCTGCTGATTGACTTGAGCAGTCAAGGCATGCGCAAGCATCTGAATGGCAGCTCGGAACTCAGCATGAGCGGCTGGCTCCGGTGTCTGAGGCTCCTAAACTGGTGGGGCTGGCTGATGCCCATAACCGTTTCCATCCTCGTGGCCTTCACCACCTCCATTCCTCCTCCTATTCATCCTTCGAGGAGCCATGATTCTGCAATCGCGAATAGCACGAATTAGAAGGATAGAGAGGCTTTTCATCGCACGACATAGATCATGAAAGAAGGAAACATTTCCTAAAACGTCTAGTAGCCTCTTCGTCATAAGTGAGGCGTGCTTCACACCCATGAAAAAGACTCTACCTAACGCAGCTTTCAGACCCCCTAGGACACATCAAACCTATGGCTCTGATACCAAGTTTGTCATGACCCGAGCATAGACCCGGATAGACACGGGACAAGGGACCCCCAGAGACCCCAAATCAACCCATGGCATAAGCATTCAACTAACTCATTTAATAAACATGAAGAAAGCATAATTATAAACTCAGCAGAAGTCTCATACAACGGCACATCAGAATAATATCCGAAGCTATACATACATAAGTCTGAAAGCTTCTAGTCTAGATGAGTTGATGCGACAAGACACCAACTAACTCCATAAAAAAACCTGAAACTGAAATACGACATGAAGCTATAAGTCTAGTTCTCGAAAGATAAGGATTCACCAATCACGCAGGTGCTAACTCTGATAAGCGACTACGAGCGGGGCTGAACTTGAAAACCAGATCATGCATCATGAAACGATGCAGCATGAAAATATGCGGTCAGTACGTAGAATGTACCAAGTATGAACGGTAAGTAAAACCGCTCTAGCAAAGTAAATCATTTAAAACATTTCATACATATCATAAGCTTTCAAGTATAAGTAGAAGGGCTACATGCATTCATTCTGAAATCGTAATCTTATCATGACATGACCATGCTTAKCTTTACAAYATYATGAMTGACTCGAATGACTCAAAGCTRAACATAACATTTATATCAAAGAGYTSAACAATGAGCCAAACCTTACTTTTAGARCATGCATGCATAAGGTAAYCATCATGAGTAATCRATATRCAAATCTGAATGATATAGACAGTGGGAGACTCRTCACTTAACCGACATACCACGATAGAGCTTRCGTGGTCCCAACTATCACAYTYAAGTGGGTAGAGYYRTCCATAACCTTGCCAGGGYGATGGAYRATAYCATGATATYGATATCAAGCKGAARGGCCAATAGGKTYGGGGAATAGCTCACRASGGAGGTYCCAATAATATAATAGTATCAACCTACRTTGGCGCGTAGTTCTGGGSCATAGGGTGATMGRCCCTTAACCYGCTCGKTGCYAGACTCTTCTCCCAAAARCATGCAATGTTCTACATCGTATATAACRAAGCTSAACATCGTYTATTGACGAAGCTCAAGATGAAATMATGCATAGCCCAACATYGTATGAAACGAAGCTCAACATTGTCTATTGACAAAGCTCATAATGAAATCATGCATGGACTCGACATCATATGAAAATGAAGCTCAACATTGTCTATCGACAAAGCTCATAATGACATACATCTCAATTATGAATTCATGCATATGGAGGCTTTATTTCAAAACATGCCATAAGATCAATCATAGGTGGGAGCATCTATTCCAAATCATGTGGTAAGCTATATGTAGAAATATTTAACTCAACATACCACAAGCTAGAATTTATGAAAAATTGGGAAACTTTACTTCAAATAATGTGGTAAGCTTATTTTGGGAAAATCATCACTTTAAGTCATCATTTTGAAAACAACCCATAATCATGGGTCACTTTAGAAACATGCTTTTCATCATCAAATCTCAACGTCATCATGCATTCGTCATCATTCACTACTTTTATGAACTTCTCCTTCATGGGCATTTTAGATTCAAGATTTTTGGAAACGATTTTGTATTGAAAATAATTTAGAATCTACCCAAGCTTTACAATTCGTCAATATTAATAAAATTTAATCATACCCATGCATAGAGATTGAAAAATCATATAATTGGGTGAAAACCCCATACTTGATCATAGACATTTCATCATATTTTGATAGAGATTGGGCATGGGTGGGGAAGGAAGACACCCATTTAAAACCCTACACACCTGGAAGGGATGATTCTATCACCTCACTGATTGCCCAAGGAGAAATTGGAAGAGAACCGCTTAGAAAAGATCTTTATCACCTCCTAAAATTCATAAACTTACATGCATGGAAGGAATACACTTCGAATAGATTTTCCCCTACTAAAATCCTCCAAAAAACGAGCCTTAAACGACGTAGTATAGAGCCTTAGGACTAGGAAATGACAGAAATTCCCTTACTGAATTTGCTGAAAATTGGTCACTGGACCAAACAACGGGTGAACCAACGGGCCATTGGAAGATACCATGACCCGTGGTATCTGCCCGTGCTAAGACTGCCCCAACCATATCTCGGATTCAGACCACAGACATACAGGACGAGTCATTCTAGGGTTCAACTGGTCATTGAACTAGTCGTTGTTTCCGTCTTCTAAAAATCTAAACTCCTTCACAACGAGCCTCACCACGACTCGTTGTATCTTACAACGAGTCGTGGTTTCCATCCGCCATCTCCACTGTAAAGGTCCACTGCCTTACCATGACTCTAGACAATGGGTCGTCCTTCCTCACAACGAGTCATTGTGACGCCCGTTGTATACACTGTCACCAGGCCTAGCCTCTTACCACGATTGTTTACAATGGCTCGTGGTTACATACCACGAGTCGTTTCTCTCGTCCTGCAACTTTTTCCCGAAATTTCTGCAGTTTTACATTTTAGCTTCCCGAGTATACTCCTAGGCACTTTCGGGGTATTACATTTAGTGACCACGAGTCATGGTTATACCTAACGACTCGTGATGACGACTCGTCACCACTAGACGGCAAATTTTGCAGACATAACTTCAGGGTTATTTTCATAACTTTCTATATCTTTATCACCTAAATCGGAACATTGTGGGATTCATTAGGGGATATTTAAGGGTTTTATTAGTCTAAACTTTTATTTTGTCTCCTAACAACGTAAATTCAAGAATCACTAAGCTTTCAAGCTCTCAAGGAAGATTAGGGTTCTTCATATTCAACCTAGGGATTCTCAAGCTTGAGTCAAGAGTTTTTCATTCTTGGTGTGTAAGGCTAACCTAAGTGAGGAATTCCATTCGTCCTCACGCCCTACATCTAGTAAGAATTCATAGAAGTTAAAGCTAGAATTTTTGCCCAATTTCTTGATTTGGTCTTCTTCCCTATGAGTTAAATTGTTCGTTGATTGAATTCTTCATATTGAGTTGTATCTGTGTATATTTTGATTGTTGATGATAGTTCTAACTCTCTTGGTTGATTGTTGACTATGGTTCATGTATCTTATCTAATGAATCTAATTGCATGAAAGTCATTCTTTTTGAAAGTTTTGTATTATAAGATAAATGCATTATTTTCATAACTAAAGTTGAGCAGATTTTAAGAGAGTTTTCATAAAGAGATTTTTCACGACCCAAGTTCACACTCTGGAAGCGACACGGTACTTAGGATCACAAGTGACCCCAAGAAAACCCATGGTAAAGCATACTTCTACTAAGACTAATCTGTTGAAAGTAATAATAATAAAGCGGAAGCTGACTAAAGAAATAAACAAATATTGAATAATAATAAAAGCTGAACAAAACTCTGAAAATCCACGTTAAATCTGTAATTATTGTCTGAAAGTCTTCTAAAATGAATTGATGAGTTACTGGGACAAACCCCCAGCTAACTCTAATGTATGAAACTAAAACAAGAAGTACAACTAAGAATGAACTCCAGCCCTCGGTAGATGAGGACTCACCTCTGAAGTTGTTGGGAGATCGTCGAAAGACTAGTTGCGGTGCTGAGGATGGGTAACTGAGCCTATATCATAAAACGATATAGCACATCTAAGTATATGGTCAGTACTTTGAATGTACTGAGTATGCGAGAAGGAACTAAAAACATACTAAGTAATAATAAACTGAACTGTAACACTGCAGATACAGACTAAAATCTGAAGATCTAGACTGGACTGAGAATCATGATTGTACTAGATTGAACTATACTGTGGGAGAAACTATAATCGATATGTAACTACGTGAGCTGAACATGGAGTCTGATGTATACCCCCATCGGAGAAGACCCATTGTACCTTACCAGGGTATAGTGGCTGAACTGAGTGATCATTGTCTGGGCCCATTCAAGCTAATAACCTACAGTGGCAACGTTGTTCTAGGAACCTGGGTATGCTGAACCCCGACCCGCTCGGTGCTAAGTACTACTCCAACTGAAATCCTAAATGTGTCTAACTGTGTTGATAGCTTGAAACTGATGTCCTAGGACTATGTCAGAACTACTTATCTGAAGTGTTCAGGGAGTCTAAGGACCTGAAAGAAACTACGTTCTAAGACTTGTCAGAGCTGCTTTATCTGAAAGCGTCAAAACAGTATAAAGAACGACTTACAAGCTAATAAACTGATACTAATGAGTTTACTGAGTTTCTCAAAAGACTGATAAAAGTCAAACTGATCAGCTGACATTTTTGGAGGATACTAAGTATACTGAGTACTAATTAAAATTTTAAGACTGAATATACTAAAACGTTAACTTTCTGTTCATGTATCTGTACTAACATCCATAATTCGAGTAAAAATATCATAACAATATAGCATTCATATCTAAGTTCTAAATCATGCAAGTTTTATTCGAATATCACACTAAGGTTCAAGGTTAAGGAAGCAATCTGTAAGAATAAAACTAATACATGAATTTCAACTAGGAATGATCATACAAACTTAGAGATTTAACAAGGTTTAATGAATTTCTTAACTGATTGAAAACCCTAGCTTCAACTTCTACAGGGCTAGAATTTAGAAAGATTTTTGAAAATAGTTTGGGGCACAAGGGGTAAAGGAAACCCTTGTTGAAGTCCCACATACCTAAAGGAGGATGTTCCTGAGAAGAAGCCTTGAATTTCTAAACTGGGGGAGGAGAGATCTTGAGCTCTAACGTTCTGTTCTTGAGAGAAAAGTGAGAAAGTGAGGGAGGCAGATCGAGTAACTCCCTTAAACCCCTGACATTAACCCCAAAATGACATAGTTTAGGAGTTAGGATCTTAGAATTTTGCAAAAATATCCCTAAAACTCTTATTAAAATTTCCGTCTGTCAGGTGGTATGACTCAACCTCCGGATCGTACCAGGATCATACGATCCGTACTGCCATCCATGGTTAGGGCCCTGCTCAACACCATTCTCTGAAGTTTTCCACGGAAGTCTATCACAATCAACGAGATCTTACTACGGGTCTTACTACGATTTGTATCTTCCTCCAAGCCTTTTGAACATGTCTTTGAAATTCAATTCTCGACTAGATGGTACGAGTCGTACCTTGACTTGTGGTTTTTTCCAGAGTTCCTGACCTTTTCTCTGAACTTTTCCATGACTGGTCACTACGATCCGTACCATGGTGGTAAGAATCGTGACATGCAGTCGTGGTTTCTCCCAGCCACCCATATTGTTTCCCTAACCCTCTTGTTATAAGTCCTAGTACTACTCGTACCACTGTCCTACGAGTCGTATTGTGACTCGTACTAAGACCTTTTTCTCAATTTTCTGCATGGTCACATTTTAAGTCTGAAGGATAGTCCCAGGGATTTTTGGGGTGTTACAACATCTCCCCTTTGGGAATATTCATCCTCGAATGATGACTAAGTAAGCTGAAAACTGGGGAAAGAGTTGCAATCCCGAACTGAAGACTAATAAATAATTACTGAAGGAGTGACTAACTCCGAACTAAGATAGACATATAGACTGAGTTAAGCTACTAGAGTGCACTTAAAACATGAATAGAGCTGAAGGGTAAGGAACTATATAAGTACTGAGAAGGAATTTAGTACCTGATGCTGAAACTAGGCCGAAAGGGAATAGGTGAGGGTATTTAACCATCATGTTCGCTTTTGCTTCTCATGTAGCTCCCTCAACTAGCTGGTTCCTCCATAAAATATTTACTAAAGTGACCTCCTTGTTCCTCAGCTCATGAACCTGAAGGCCTAGGATCTGAACTGAAACTTCTTCAAAAGAGAGGTTGTCCTCTACCCAACACTCTCTAGAGCCACTATTGAGGTTGAGTCACTAATGTATTTCTTCAACAAGGACACATGGAAGACTGGATGCACCGATGCTAACTCCGCAAGCAAATCTAGCTCATAAGCCACATTGTCAATGCGTCTCAGGATCCTGTAAGGACCAACATGTCTGTGACTGAGCTTCCTTTCTATCCAAATCTCATCACCCCCCCCCCCCTTCANCCATGAAAGGCGTGATATCACTCGTGAAGGCCCCGTAGGGCATCAAATATACCTAATCATCCACAGGAAACTCTAACTCCGTTCTTCTTATATACGCATACATTTTCTATCAGCTTTGAGCTGTTTTCAGCCCTTCCCTAAAAAGTTGAACCTTCTGCATAGCCTCATGTACTGAATTAGGTCATATTAAGGTAGTTTCACCAACCTCAAACCACCCTATGGGATATCTGCACCTCCTACAATATAACACCTCAAATGGGGCCATCTGAATACTAAAGTAGTTGTTGGTGTACGCAAACTCGATGAGAGGTAGGTGATCATCCCAGTTGCCCTTGAAATTGATCACGCAAGCCCTCAACATATCCTCCAAAGTTTGATTAGTCTGCTTAGCATGGCCATCTGTCTATGGGTGAAAAGTTGTGCTGAGCTTGACTTGAGTACCAAGTCCTTTCTAAAATGACTTCCAGAAGTGCGAGGCAAACTGAGTACCCCTATCCAAAATAATAGACAAGGGAACTCCATGCAATATGACTAACTCTCGGATGTACAATCTAGCATAATCCTCTACTGAGTCGGTGGTCTTAACTAGTAGAAAATGTGTTGACTTAGTCATCCGGTCTAGAACCACACAAATTGAGTCATGTTGTCGGCACTTATGAGGTAAACCCATGATGAAGTTCATGTTTATCTCTTCTCACTTCCAATTAGGAGTTGATATCCTGAGCCATACCCCAGGGTCTCTGATGTTCAACCTTTACCTGTTGGCAGTTTGGACACTTAGCCACAAATTCCGCAATGTCCTTTTTCATGTCATTCCACCAGTAGACTTTCCATAGATCACGGTACATCTTGGTGGCACCTGGGTGGATAGAATACTTGGAGTTGTGTGTTTTTGTTAGTATTCACTGCCTCAAGTAATCTACATCTAGAACACACAACCTACCCTGATAACGGAGCACCCCATCTCCCCCTTTGGAGAATGCTTTCACCTCTTTTCTCAGGACTGCTTCCTTCAACTTGAGAAAAATTGGGTCTTCATCTTGCTTTGACTTAACCGCTACCACCAGGGAGGATTCTGACCCACTCTGGACTACACCTCCACTTTTTGCTGAGTCAACCATCTTGACCCCTAACCGAGCCAGTCTGTGGATATCCTTTGCCAATTCCTTCTTACCTTATTCTACATGAGCAACACTTCCCATAGACATCCTGCTAAAAGCATCAGCCACTTCATTGGCCTTGCCCGGGGGATACAAAACGCTCATGTCGTAGTCTTTCAACAACTCCAACCACCTTCTCTAACGTAGATTCAGGTCCTTTTGACTGAATATATACTGTAGACTCTTGTGATCAGTAAAAACATCCACATGAACTCCATAAAGGTAATGCCTCCAAATCTTCAAGACAAATACCACCTCTGCCAGTTCAAGATCATGAGTCGAATAGTTCTTCTCATGAACTGTGAGTTGTTTGGAAGCATAAGCTATTGCCTTATCATGTTGCATCAGAACATAACCAAAGCCAACTCTAGAGGCATCACAGTAGATCACAAACCCATCTGAACCTTCTGGCAGAGTCAGGACTGGGGTTGTGGTGAGTCAAGTCTTCAGCTCCTAAAAGCTCTTCTCACATGCATCAGATGCGCTAAAACTTCACCTTCTTTTTAGTTAGTTTATTCAAAGGGGAGGCAATGGAGGAGAACCCTTCAATAAATCGTTAGTAATAACTGACTGGACCCAAGAAACTCCTAATGTCTGATGGAGAAGTGAGTCTTGGCCAGTCCTTAACCCGTCGTGGTCTCCTAATGTCGTGGTGACGACTCGTCTTCATTGGATGGCAAATTTTGCAGATGGAATTCTAGGGCTATTTTCGTAACTTCTTATATTTTTATCACCTAAACCAGAACGTTTTGGGATTTATTAGGGGGATATTTAAGGGTTTTATTTATCTAAACTCTCATTTGATCTCCTAACAACATAAATTCAAAAATCATTAAGCTCTCAAGGAAGGTTAGAGTTCTTTATCTTCAACATACGGATTCTCAAGTTTGAGTCAAGAGTTCTTCATTCCAGGTATGTAAGGCTAACCTAAGTGAAGGTTGCATTTTTCCTCAAGCCCTACATCTAGTAAGAGTTCATAGAAGTTAAAGCTAGAGTTTTTGCCCAATTTCTTGATTTATTCTTCTTCCATATGAGTTGAATTGTTCATTGATTGAATTCTTCATATTGAGTTGTATCTCTTGATTGTTGATGATAATTCTTACTCTCTTAGTTGATTGTTGACTATGATTCATGTCTCTTATCCCAAGAACGTAATTGCATGAAAGTCATTATTTTTTATAGCTTTGTATTATGAGATAAATGCATTATTTTCATGACTAAGGTTGAGCAGATTTTAAGAGAGTTTTCATAAAGAGATTTTTATAAAAAGTTTAGTTTATAGCATGATTTTCAAAAGCTAAAGTAAAGTTTTGTTTTTGAAACTCAGAGATTTTGAGCATAGAAGCTCACAAGCTTTTACTAAGATTTCGAGCCAAGGCTCATCACTAAAGTACAGAGATTTTTTAGCCAAGGCTCAATAGAATTTTTTAAACATTTATTATAACCATAGCTAAAGTGCTTTATAAAAGATGTTTCAGCTGCCTCAGATAGGAATACTTATATGAGCATAGTTTTGGGGAGGATTATTTTGCACCAAGATGGGTGAAGGGTTCAAATAATCCATAAGCCCCAGAACTACGTAGTCAAAGTAGGTTGGGATTGTGTCGTTGGTTTGGGCGACTCCTCAGATAGTCCCTGGTAAGGGGTTCGTTTGGATCCATAGTTTAATTCGTCCTCTGCCCTGGCAAGGCTTTGGATGGCTCTCCCAGTTTGGGAAAGAAGTTAGAGATCATGTGCTCATTCATGATGTATGTTGGTTATAAGAAACTCGTAACTAAAGATATACATTTATCTATATGTATTTTCAAAGCTTTTTTGATGCATGAGTTTTATTGCATAACTGTTTACACATCTTTCAGACTTGTGTCATCTAGAGTTTTAAGTTCAGTTAGATTATTTCCTTTCAATTCGGACATTCTTGTTTACCTGTTGTTTCATTCAGTCATTTACATACCGTACATTCAATCGTACTAACACCATTTGGTGTTGCATCTTATTATGATGCAAATTCAAATAGACAGGACTGGCAGCAGACGCTTCACTAGGATCTCATCCCTTTTAGCTTTGGTGAGGCTTCCTACTTCCGGAGACTCCCAGTCATGTTATTTTATTTTTATTAGAGCTTGAGGTAGCCATGGGAGCTTTGCCCCTGCACCTAACTTCCAGACATAAGAGGCTTCAGAGATTAGTTAGACAGTCGAGTCATTAATGTTACTTTTTAACATTGTTTTCAATTACAGTTATTGAAATCTTATTTTCTTTAAGGTGAGCTCATTACAGTTATTGCTTCGCATATGTTTTTTTGTATTCTCATCTAGTGGTAAGTTAAGGATTCACTTGGATCATTGGGTGGTCTGAGTGTCGTCACGCCCAGAGTATAGGCTAGGGGCGTGACAATTAGGCATGTGAAGAGGAGATGCATAGATTCTCCATTGAGGAGGTATGAGAGGTTGGATGTAGTGGGTATGAGGAGAGGTTGAGGTTCAACAAAGAAATATGGGGAAGAGGTGATTAGGCAAGATATAGTGCAGCTTCAACTTACTAATGACATGACCTTAGATAGAAGCATATAAAGGTCGCAAATTAGGATAGAAAACTGATAGATAGTAGAGTTGTCTCGCTTTTCGAGGGGATTAGGCTTGATTGGATTCTGAAAGCACTGTCTATCATAGTATTAGCCTTATACATATAAGGATCATTTGGTAAGGGGTATAAGGATAGTTTTAAATAAGGTGTATTAAGAATGCGAACATTAATAATGCTAATATTAGTTATGATTACACTAGTTATGCTGAGATTATTTCTTATGCACTGTTTGGCTTGGTGCATTAAAAATAACATGCATTGCAAAATTCTTAAAGAGAATTATTTCTTTACAAAAATATCATCCACAAATATGCCGGAAAAGATATGAAAAAAGTTTTGAGGGACAATTGTGTTTTTATTCATGCTAATATATGCATTAAAAAATTTTGCATTGCTAATACCATGATTTGCCATGTACTAATTATACATAGCATAATATCAAATAGAGTGTATAACTAATACAAACATTAGTTATGCATAAGTTTAAAAAGTGTCAAATAAGATATTAGTAATACACAAAATTAATACATGCATTACTTTTTCTAATACATCCTACCAAACAACTCCATAGTTTCTTGTTTATAATATCTATTACCATCTGTTGTCTTTTATGTTTCAATTACCGCAATATTTTTCAATTGTTACTAGATTTTTTTTAAATGCTTTGTATTGCTTTCTTTATTAACTTGACATGCTTTCTTCAGTCCTATTTCCTTAACAACTTTGATTTGTTGCATTTAAGTCGAAGGTCTTTTGAAAAAAGCCTTTCTACATCCACAAAGTTGGAGTAAAGTCTACATACACTCTATCCACCCCAAAACCCACTTGTAGAATTTAACTGAGTATGTTATCATTGTTTAATCAGAAAATGATAAATGGCAGTCATTAGAAAGTCCAAGTAGCATTTGCACAAGAACAACTTTCACAATGTTTTTTAAGTCAACAGTTCTCATGGAAAGGAAGAGATGTCAAACAGTTTGTGTCAAAGTAGATAATAAACAAAATGGTTGCAAATAAGTATACTAAAGATGCATAACATTCACAAAGTTTAGAAACCAAGGGAGGTACACTGCTTCTTAGCATGTTCTGGTATCAGTTTGTTTAAGAGCTCTGCAGATGCTCCTTTCAACTCTGCAAATGAAATTGCACAGAAATAAGTAACTGAGAAAAGCTCAATATCTAAAAGTATCGGTAAGGGAATGATTAAACCTTGAGGCCTGAAGTTGAAGAGAGGTGGCAATGGCCGACCATTAGGGAGACGAGTCTTAGGGTCACGGAGCTCATCAAAGAAAGAGTGGGTGCAAGCCTCCAACTGCAAATAGGAATCAAATAGATAATACAGAAGCTTAATGGACATTTTTTTCTTATAAGCAGAACCAATAGATATTTTCTTGCATGCCATACCAAACATGAAAGGAAGGTACTTTTCTTTTCATAAGAGACTTCCAAATTATCCAATCAAATAATTGTAAAAACATCCTGACTCCATAAGTACCACATAATTTATTCCATACATCATTTCATAAATTATGTTGCATAACAGATATGATACAACAAGATCACATCTGGATGCATTTTTTTTTGGACAATGCAACAAGATCAGGGTTCATATCAACCTTAAATGCACTTTCCGGAAAACATCAGCCCAAAAAATTAGAGAATATTAATTCTTCAGTTATGAAACAACTGATTCGAAATGACTGGACCTGTTAGCTAAAGCATTTAAAAGGTGTAAAGATGTGAACCTAATTTCTGTTGTTACTATTGAGTAGGGCTCTTAGGTACCTTGGGATAATCTAAGATGGAAACAGATTTTCCAGCATTTAAATAGGGGGAGAACAACCATAAGGCAACTGGCAACCTAGTTTTTTCTTTTTCGGGTAAGGGAATAAACAAACATAGTTGTTTCGATGGGAAATTCTAAGCAACGCCATGTAATGCACACATCACGAAGAGCATGTCCTGTCACTGTGACTATGACGCCCTTGGTTATTGTTGGTCCCACGATATCTTAAAGCGATTCACAGAGGAAAGACTCCTAAATTAACCTATCAGAATCATACAAATGTTTGTTCCCCTCACATTGTGGTCTGAAGTTTGACCAGGTACAACTGCTTAATATCGTTTCTTGATCTGTCCGATTCATCTATATTTGCAGCTGAAAAATTGAGGGTGAAAAGTTTGTACTTACTGCAGTGGACCTTAAATTTGGAGAATACTGGAGAAGCCTTGACACAAGATCCACAGCTTCAGGAGGCATCCGCTTATGAAAAATCTGAGCTCAAAAAGAACAAGGCAATGAGTGTATAGGTGTGCATGGAATGATCAGCACTGTGTTCTCTATGTAGGAACAGAGACCAAGAACCTTACTTTGTGCCAAGGGTGAGCTTTGATTTGTGGGAATTTGAACTCGGTGTAATTTGGATTCATACACTTGATTTCCTCCCGAGTTGGTGTTCCAAGAACCTAGACCATACAAGATTTCAGTACAATAGCATTTTGCAATCTGAAGATCGTGAAATTAAGTTCATCATTACCAGAGTGAAGATACCTTGATTATTTCAACGAGTTGATCAACTCCACTCTCACCAGGAAAGAGCGGCTATGGATATTGTAATGGAAAAAGATTAGAAAGATGTCAAGAATTATGAAATTGTTCCTCTGTCTAGAATTAAAGAACATGATTCTGAAAGAATAAGACCTGCCCAAGAAGCAGTTCAGCAAGGACGCAACCCACAGACCAAATGTCAATTGCAAATGTGTATTCAGTTGCTCCAAATATAAGTTCAGGTGCACGATAGTAACGAGAACAAATATATGAAATATTTGGCTCGCCTTTGACCTAAAGGATAACAGACAACTTTAGACAGCTATTAAAGAGGAAACGAAGATCAAAATAAACACAAGATTGAGCTGAACTCTTCTGATACCCCAGAGAAAAATGAAGTCGAGAAAAGAATAAAGTGTGGGCTTCTAGGGAAATTGATCAAGTCCAACTTGATTGACAGTAATGAAAAGCAAATTTTTTGTTGTGGTATCCCCTTTTCGATATTGTAGTGTTGAAAGTAACTTGGCTATCATTTGCTTGACAAACAAAACTCCAAGGGCCAGAGATCACGATAATGAAATACACTCCAAAAATAAGGAAGACTATTTCAATAGTAAGTGCTTTGCCTCGGAAATTAGAACAGTATAAAAAAGATGAAAAAGTAGAAAACTGACTACTATAATCCAAAACACTTTGCTTTCCTAAATAATCAGGAGATAGACAATATAAAGTTGTTTAACTTATGTAAAATCCTAGTAACTATATAACAAATATAACCATCATGATAGTGTAGAACCACATCACTTGTCACTAACAAAAGGAAGGTGCACAACCACAACTGTTTCCTGATTTATCCGCAAGTGGATGATGGTAGTGCATAACCACAATCACTCATCACAAAAGATGGTGCACAACCATAATCATCCCAGGTTTATAAGACAAATCGCTCGTATTGAGGATTCCTCTTCTGCATGAAACGAGTAGGTGACAGACGAAATACGTCAACTTCTAGGTTGCAAACTGCTTTCACTGTATAAGTAAATAAATAAAATTTTGGGAAACTTACATAATTGCCCCATCAGAGCAAAATATTTACATGGCCCTACCCCTTTACTTTTATATCCCCCTAATTAATTACGGGAAATACCTCATCTTACAATCCTTCATTATACCATCATAGTATATTCATATACTGTCATGGCATCACTGAGGATGAGATGTCCTTCAGGAATAATGCATAGGGCTCTTCAATCCTTCATGACCATCATAGTATATTCATACACTGTCATATTATTACTGAAGWATGAGCAGTCCTTCAGAGATATACTCTTTAATCATGCATGATACCATCACAATATATTCATATACTGACATGGTATACTTCATGATACAATCACAGTATATTCATATACTGCCATAGTATCTTATGTGTGAAAAACCTTCAAACTCACAATGAGGCATGAACTGTAATTATTTGGTGCCAACTAGGTATTATGGATAATTAGTATGAAATGGTCCATTTATATGTAATTAGTCTAGTTTTTGGTCTATTTTATGTATTTTTCCTAAAATATTTTCTTCGTAACCGGAGTTGGTCAACTTTTGAGTAGTCACAAACAAAAATATTACAAGTTATAATTACCAGAACTTTTGCACTCCCAAAATCACAGAGCTTAAGCTGGTGAGTGTGTGGGTTGACCTGCCATAGCAATCTGCAGTGGTCATCATCATAAACCTTTAATAGACAGACTCTTAAGCTTTAAATACAGACCAGTAAATTCTGAGGCTTGATGTCCCTGTGGCAGACTCCTATCCCGTGTATGTAAGCCAAAGCTCTGAAAATCTGAAGAAGTGTATAATCAATGAACAATGGTTTGCAACAAAATATCTTTAAGGTATTTGTAACTGAAAAGCTTACTAACAGTCATGAGCTGCAACAACTACTAAAATAAAACAAGCTGCAACGACTATCACATAAGTTTTGCTATGGAACATGAACTTGCTTTCAATTTAAAATGAAAACCTGATATGTATACAGCTTGACATAAATCATAGGCATCCGTTGATTTGCTTTGCTGTAATGTCTCAACACGCGGTAGACGGTCTCAGGTACATATTCAAGAACCAAATTTAGGTAAAGCTCATCCTTTTCTGTGGTTGAAAAGAAGCAGTGTCTCAGTGAAACAACATTAGGATGATCAAGAAGGCGTATTGTTTGCAATTCCCGATTCTTGTATCTCTTATCCTGTAGAACCTTTTTTATTGCCACAGTTTCTCCAGTTTCAAGGCATTTGGCCTACAAAAATACACAGAGTTTCCAAATCAGTAACAAACTTGGACTTATAAATAATCTGCTTGGCAAGTTCTGCATAAAAACAAAGGGCGTTATATATTTCCCCAACCCTTTGCGTGACATATGCCTTAATTAACCATGGTCATCATCTGTAAAATATAAATAGTTTGTACCTGGAACACAATTCCGAAGGAACCCTGTCCAACAACGCGCTCAGCCATGTAACTAATGGTCTGAATGGCAAAAGAGGATAAATTAGCAAATAAAAATTTTTAACACCACAGAAAGACATTAAATAAAAATGCATAAAAGGAAACGTCAAATACTAGTAGAGAAGTAAGATGACCAGATAATACTAGTTGGTTACAGAGACATGATAAGCATAAGTATTGAGTGGGTTCGTGCCACTCCACTGAATTTCCGAATTCCCTCCTCTGGGAAATATTAATCTACACTTATGTGTTCCAAAAACTCTCTAAAATATTTGCACCCTTCCCAATTCTCATATTGATTCTTCATCTCATTATATGTGATTTGTGTACATTGATTGCAATTATTTGGTAATTCTCCAATTTTGGAGAAATCTAGAGGGAAAAAAAGGAAGACAAGCACCAAGCTGCTCAAGGCAATAACATCAAGAATTTAACTGATTTCCCAGGACACTGAAAAGGAAATTATTGGATGTAACTAACCAGGCAGGATACAAGCAGAATTTAAGGGAAGGACCGAAGATATCTCTAATGCACATCTCGCCGAAATGTCATCCAAATTTTACAAGCATGCTACTAACATAACTAATCGGCTATTAATATATTTGAACAAGAATTCTTGTTTTCTGAAACTTAAACCAGATAAACATATACTATTAAATCAACCGAAGAAGAAAAAATGGAGCCCTTTTATTTTGGTTTCACACCCAATGTCCTGTATCCACTTTGAGGTCCAACTAATTCGGATCCACACAGGGAAGTCCAACCTATGGGGGTAAAGCGCTCCCCACTAAAGGTGACTCCATTCCTAGGGATTGAACATGAGACCTCTAGTTAATGATGGAGGGGTACTTACCACACCACCACAACCTTTGGTGGTAAATTGGAGTCTTTCGAAACTATTTGCCCCTATGTAAGGTTGTGCAACAAATGTCTGCCACTGAATGAATAGCTCGATGAACGAAAGAATAGGATTACTGGAAAATGAAAAATTTTCTACAGTATATGTTGTCACTGCGTCAAGGAAAACGCTAGGTATGTATATGTTATATATACATGTTTCCCCTTACTCTTTTTTTCTTCTTTTTTTGTTTGAGAAAAGGTTAGTACATGCGTGCCCCCCACCCCACCCACTCACCTCAACATCTATAAAAAGAAGTGCTTTCTCCTTTACATTTTACGGTAATAAGTTAAGTATCCAGCTCTGTATCAATTAAATGTAATGAGCTGACCCACTAAAAGCATAGATTAAATATTCGGTCAATAATGTAGTGCACATAAGATGCAGGGAAACGATATGGGAGCAAGATCTAACTTTACTTTCTGATATTCAGGCCAAAAAGGAAACTATTACAATGAAAATTGCTCATTGAATCTATGGATCAATACAAATTTTAGTTCTAACCTAATATTACTTTCTGAATTCCTAAAACAAAAAAAAGACTAATGCAAAGAGATTTGCTACTTAACTCAAATAAGATCAATGCTTCTGTGAGATGACTCTAGACCTTATGTGTTGTCCATTTTCTTTTAATTCTTTTACTTTAATGATAAACTTCTTATCCTGTTAATTTATAGTATTCATGAAATAAATATTGAAACCATTAGAAGATATTAGTCATGTACAGTATCACTCAATTGACAAGTGTAACTAACATATTCTAGAGCTTGAACCCAATATTGAGAACTGAACAACAATGATTAAAAATTCTTACCTGCTTAGGCTCGCCATTTTTCCCCCCAATAGTTGTCACAATGATGTGGCCCTTTTCTGTTCCATTTCCGTCAACTACAGCTGCTTCCATTTCCTAACACAGAAGAAACGGACTAAGATAAACCAAGTGTACATAGAAGAATAGACCAGAATATGCAGTCCTCTTCCCAGAACCAACCTTTTCTGCTTTATCATCTCTGATCTTCATTTCATTTATTTCTTCAGGAAGTTTGTCGACAAGCATGACATCAATTTGAGGTTTTCCACCTGCAGAAGGCATTACACCGCCAGAAGCCATATCAGGAACAAAGATAAGAACTTGCTTATGGTAGTGATCAATGGGCACAACTCCTAAGACAAATCATCAGCTTCCAAAAACCTGGGATGCAACAATATACAAAAATTAGAAAAGATGCATGTGATACTAAATCTACATTTCAAAGTTGTGTCATAATTTCTGAACCAAGAAATGGTATACACATTTGTGATTTGTACAATATTGACCTGAAATGACCAGAATAGAGACATAGACACTTGACATTCTGCTGAGTAAGAACACATTGTAAGTATTGCAGACATAATACTGCTAGTTTTGGTTATTTAATGTTTTTGTCATCCCAATGGTAAACTATGACTTGTGTGCATAAACTATTTATTATATCATCACAGAGAAGTTTGTGCAAAGAAATATTATAAAGAAAACTTCAGTGCCATTGCCTGCAAATCTGAAGCAGAATTCAGTAGTATCTTAACTCTCACAGTTTATCGCTTGATGAACATTTGACACCAGGAACAATATGACTGAACAATAAAAAAAGGAAATTATCAGGCTAAAATAGTTCCTCGTCTTGTACTGAAAAAACTTCCAATAACATAACAATGATCGATCTTCTCCAGAGCTTGAGAGGACCACAAAAGCATTTGAACACACCAGCACAAAATATTTTCAAGATCAGTCTGCAAATTACATACCACTGCCTCTTTCCACATGAAATTTAATTGAATTACAAAACGGAATAGACTGTATGGTTCCCTCACCAACCTCATCATCTCCCCTTCATCCATCCAACCTCACTGTCCTTGAAAGTTCCTGATTACATTTTCAACCATTCTATGAAAATACAATAGACAGGTAGTTTCAATTCAAATCCCAAAATAGACGTAATAACTCCTATTTTAGTAATCACTAATGCTTCTCTTCTGATATTGACCACATAATTTGTGCAGTCTTTCACTTCTTAATGTATCTCGTCCTCCTGAATCCCCCTTCTCATTTTCAAAAGCATGCTCCAATACTTGTATCTTTTGAACTGTCTATCATTGTCTGTATCACCCTTAGTTGCTGAAGAACCTTCACTAGGCTCCCCAACAGAGTCCCCAAAATTTTGCTTTATTAGAAAACAACTAACTATATCCCAGCCAATCTTGAGCTTAAGAGCCCTCTCTTTGTTTCAGATGGCAAACAAACCATGGAAGAAGGCAGCCTTCCTACTATCAGGATACAGTTGCAGAATGTTAAAGATCCTACATCACCGGCAACAGGAAATTCTCAAGAGCATTTTATGAATTTCTTGATCCAAATGCAGCCAGGGGATCACTGATTGCATCACCACAATTCTCAATGGTGTAGAAAAATGAAACCCTCCCTTTGGATGATTTTTTCTTCCTGATCTTTGGGTAACTGAATGGCTCGCTGCTTTTTTGTGGTTTCAATTCCAGAACCAAACTGAAGATCCTGGTCCCCTGAAAGCTGCTGATGTACTTCAGTTCAGGCCCAAAAATAAAAAGAAGATGAAGATACAGCTCCCGAGAACATATGTTTCCAGACCTCATAAAGCCAGAAAGCATAATCAGAGCTGTTTGTTATTATCTTTATATGTTATCAATGATCGTCAAGACACCGCTGAGCTTAGAGAAATGTTGTCCAGCTAAAGCAATAGAATCATTAAAAGAAAAAAAGAAAAAACTAAGCTGCATTTTAGTTAGTTTTGATGAAAAGGGAAGGAGACGTACCAGCCCGCAGCTGTGAATAGCGATCGATCGAAAAGAAAAAAAAAACAGTGAAGCGACGAAACCCTAGAAATAAACGAATCTCCGGCAGGTAAAGTTGAAGGATTGTGACTTTTCATACAGAAGCTTTCAGCTTTGACTCCGTGAGAGACTGGAATTTCGGCTTGGACCCCAACTGCTTTTATCAATTTTAGTTGATTGGAGTTTCTGAGTTACGTACCAGGAGTCTCAAGTGCGTGCCCTTACCTGCTTGCCTTCTTTCCACAAGGAGCAAAAGAAAAAATCCAATTGGTAGATAAGCATATTTTTTGGAAACCTACCAACAAATACAAATTTATTTATTTATTTATTAATATGGTTGACAAATATAAA
>JACEIK010005603.1:78546-103740 GCA_018107945.1 Datura stramonium
TCATCTCATATTTTATGTCATTAAAATTCTTAATTAAGGAATACCTTTGATAGTTGTATGTTATTAGGATTAAATAAATATTTTAAGTGTAAGTTATATGTTTTGTACAAAACCTTTACCCCAAAAAATTCGAGAAAATAAAAAACATTCTATTGAAAGCTCGACTTTTATTGAGTTGATTTGGTTTATAGATTTAAAAATCTAATAAAATTTATTTGGTTTAGTATTAAAAAAATTCAACCCAACTCGGACCATGTCTACCATACTTAATCAATAAAATTTGATCCTAATCAATTATAAATCGAGCAATTAGATGTGTAGTCAACCTTAATCGAATTATCTATAGAGTGATTTGGTCATGAATTATTTGATTCAACCATATTTTATGATCAACAAAGTGATTCAATTATATTTAATAACTAATATTTTACGTTTAGTGATTTTTTATATAATGAGATGGTAATTTGATCATAATAGATGATCAACTGAGCAATTATATGTGTAGTCAACCCTAATTGAATGATTAAAAGAGTTATTTGATCATAAATTACTTCATTCAATCATATTTGATGATCAACAAAATGCTTTAATGATATTCCTATATAATAATTATAGATTTTGTGGCAATGAAGTGAAAATATTATCACAATAACTTAGAATCTATTGCAACAACTTCTTTATTTGTGGATATTTTTCTAACAATTAGTAGTTGCAACAAAGTAGTGATTTTTACAACAAGTTCTTCTCTGTTGCAATCAAAGATTTATTGCAACAAATCAGACATTTTAACATATAACCAACCTTAATCTAATTATCAATAGGGAGATTCAATGATATTTAACGATGGAATTACTAAATTCAATAGTATTTAATGATTAACAACTATATTTAATGAATATTTTACAACAAAATAGTAATTTGATCATAATAAATAAAAATTGAGCAATTATAGTATAATCAACCTTAATTAAATGATTAATGGAGTAATTTGATTTAACTATATTTAATGTTCAATAGAGTGATTAGTGATATTTTAATAATTATAGATAATGATATTCTTAAACAATGAGATAGCAATCGAGCAAATATACATGTAGTCAATTTTAATCGAATGATTAATAGAGTGATTTGTCCATGAATTACTTGATTCAGACATACTTGATGATGAACAAAGTAATTCAATCATATTAAATGACATAACCCAATTTGACGGATTATGCGGGCACCTACATCGACTCTAGTCCAATAGGAGAACCCCTTTTTATAAAATTAATTTCATAGGTATCTCGTTAATAACATTTATTAATTCCCAGTGCAACCTTGTTACAAATAATATTCTGCATTTTTATTTACAATGTTACAATAATTTACCAAACAATCAACTCCTAAGGACCTAGTCTAGATATGTACGAGAGCTCTAATCCGAGTAATGACAACAAAAACACAGCTTCTCCCGGGGAAAGAAATGTTGAAGCTGATGCGGAGTAGCATCACTTCAATAATGAAACTTCATTACTTACCACAACCTACACCCAAAAAGGCGTAGCAAGAATAGTATTAGTATACCACACATACTGATTAGCATCATCGTCCAACTAAAATTAGTTTATATAACATAGTATAAAATTAATATCATCGAAATAATTTATCATTTAATATGTTATGACATCAATTCACATTCTGTCAGGTTTCCCTAATGCACCCATGATAACTAAGCAATAACCCTTCCATGTTTCAATAAATTTCTAGCCTTAAGCCTTAGATGGTGATTCTGGTTAACCACCATAGCAGTAGCCCTACGACCATATAACGATCTCGCTGCAGCGGGAATTCCACCTATGCAGCGGTACCCCCATCATCCAGTAACTCAGTATGAACTTGGCACCTCTCCCTTTCTAACACATTTATCTCGTTATTTCATCACCTCTGCACCATCATATTTATACGTGCCTATTATTAGATATAACTTATCAGTATCATGCCTTATTGAATCGATAATTCTCATACGCCAACATCATTACTACTCAACCCACATCATTATCAATACCCAATATCCATTATCCGTACTCACTCATCAATTTATTAATTCCTGATATTCGGTATCCTAACCCTATCCCTTTTTACAGAACCATTCCCATCGTCAGGACCAACCAAGCAATAGAGTTTAATGCATACTCATTGAATCTTAAGAATTAATCATTAATAGTACTTATACATAGAAATCATATTTAATAGTTTATCCCATTCCCTTATAGGAAGTACAAGTCTTTTAAAATAAACATCAACAGATATCACGAATATCTTGCAACATAAAACAAATCAATTCAAGTCAATGGAATTATGTCTTTACCGAAGTATAGTTGTATAGCGTTGTACCTCATCAGTCCCTTTCTCTGTACCATACCTGATCACATATCTGTCACACATCTGTCTCATATTTGTCACATATTTGTAAACATATGCTTGAGGGTCTTATGTTTTCCCTTCTAGTCATATCCTGCAGGGGACTCTAGAAATCCATGAATTATTGCACTAATATTACAATTTTCATTTTTAAAGTGATTTTACTTGGGGCGTATCATCATCCCTATCATAACTATTATCTCACTAGCAACTTACACAAAATACAGGATGTTTATTTTTTTTTCAAACTTAGCTTGAAATTCATAATCAACTAGGCACGAGTCTACACTAATACTTGTTTTTTATTCCTTTGAATTCACTTTTAAGATAAACGATCCTTACTACTAGTCATCTCTTCACAACCACAATGAGAATACTATCAAGAATACACCCATTCATAATATATATGGCCTAGGTCTTACAACCTCCACCCCATTTCGTTATTATAATAATTAAATCGACTTTATAGTCACGTTATCACATAATAATCTACTCACTTACATTAGACTTAATCAGTTTATGATCTTTTATATGTGTAAAATATATATATTCATCAATTTCACATACATATACGATTTACTAATCAAAGTCTAACTCAAGGTAAGCCATAACCTACCTGTACGCTAAACTGTTGCCATGCAGTTAGTGGAATTCTATTTTTGCCCCGAGTTTAGCGTTCTTGGATAAATTCGTCGGGAAGGAAGGTGGAGTCTTATTCTTTTGAGCCACCCTGCTAACTTCCTGGTGAAATGTCTAAATCTCCCTAAGGTGTCTTTAATAATCAATTCTTGTTAGAATAGGAACTGAGTCTTAAATTTAATTGAAACACAGGTTTTTAATTCGCATCATTCTGTTGTGGTGATCCCTCCCTCGCTGCAGCGGGCCCTCTATGGAAAAGGACCTCCTGTTGCAGCGGTTCTACCAATTTGGCCCACTTAAATCTTAAAATTTTTATCTTCCTTGCTATTTACCCAAAATTTATACTGTTGATAGGGAAACAAAATTCATCTTTTGGGAAAATTTTAAATTCCTATTCTCGTGTCATAGAGAATTATCATAGCGACTGAATGAGTCATTACATTAGAAACTAATTAAATAATTATTCATCCCCAAACCACTCTGTGTGATGCGGTGGTAGGAGTTTTCCGCAACTCCGTGCCCCCAAAATTTAAAACTATGTTTAGCTCTATTTTTTGTTTCTTTATTACCTTGTCTTACTCACTCACTTATTTGAAAGCCAATTTTAACGATCCTTCCACCCAACCCTTCTACCGAGGTCTTACGAAATGCCATTGAGTGATTGTATGAATACTACACCCACATTAATTTACCCCTTCAACACATCCCCATTTGGGGATGAAGTTCGCTTATGCAAGCTTACTCCACAATTTCCTTACATAAATTTACTAGATTATCTCCGGCTTTTCATACTTTTCCTTTGTGATTTCCCCTTCGCTATATCCCCACTTGGAACTAAATTTTTACTTACAAGCATTTACTCAACTATTTCCTTACTAGGACTTAATAGACTCATCCTCGGGCCTTTCATATTTTCTGTTGTTGAAATTCCCATTCGCTTCTTCATCGCTCAAGCACTTTCTATGTTAACACTACCACCTATAGGACCTTCCTTGTTAAGGACTCAGGGCATATAATAACCCTTGTAGGAACGGGATTAAACATCGAAGTACGCGGACGCAATTGTAATGCTGGACACATATTGGACCACTACAACAATGATGTTCTCGTTGCAGCAATGTCACGAGCCGACTATAGACCTCGAACATAACAAGAGACCTAGAACCACGAATTGATCCAAGCTAACCCATAGTAAATGAATAAGACTACACTAAGCGAAAACACTCATAAGATATAGCATAAGCGAAAGTCTTAGATATCATAAAACGTATAAACGGAGACAACAAGTCAAACCACTGAACATCTATACATCATAGTCTTGAAAAGCTTCTAAAAGTAAGATGGGTTGATGGGACAAGCTTCCAACTAGCTCTACTAAGTCTGTAACTGAAATAACATAAAAGGAACATAAACCAAAACTGACATACTCGGATGACGATGACTCACCAACACTGAGTTGAATCTGGAGCAAGATCGAATCTAGTAGCGGGGCTAAGACTGAACACTTGAACCTATATCATAAGATGATATAACACAAAAATATGTGATCAGTACTTTGAATGTATTGAGTATGGAGGGTAAGTAAAATATGAGAGTAAAGACAATATCTAAAAATTATGATCATGTGGTAGTCATAAAACATGAGTTGTTCATCATAATCTGAAGTATAATGAACCAAGGTTTTCAAAACAAAACCATAAAGCTCATCACCTTTGAAATCATAAGTAAAACTCATAAACTAATTAATGGGTCAAACATACTGATGTGCTATGAGTTTACATCATTTTCGATGGTTAAAACTGAGAAAATAGCATAGACTTAGGTTTGTTTATATGAATATAAGGCACTTTTACTTTCATTTTAGGAAAAACAAGTGTTGGAGCAAAGATTTGCAAAATAAGCCTTAAAATGCAGAAAATCAGCCAAAGTACCAGTCTCAGTACGAGCCATACCTTAATTGTACAAGTCATACTGAGAACCGTGAAAAAGTTCTGAAGGCTGAATAGAGAAAAAGGCAACATATGATTCTCAATACGAGTCGTACCAGGATGGTACGAGCCGTAACTGGAGTCATGGAAAACTTCAGAGTATGGGTGGAACCAACGAGTCGTAGCACTGACATACGAACTGTACCATGAGCCATGATGAGCTCCAGTGCCTATTCAAGACTTGGTGGAATTTCAGACATTATAGGCAGTACAAGTCGTGGCAAGAAGGTACGAGTTGTACCACAACACTCGTGAAACATTCCAGAAGATGTCAGAGTTCTCAAGACCAAGCCATGGATGAATTGTACGACTCATACGAAGAAGGTACGAGTCATGCTATCTCCCAACACTTAGCCAAAATTTCAGCAAGCCAAGGACGTATGAGAGGAATTTACGACTCGTACAATCCTGCTACGGGTCGTAAGACAAGTCGTGACACAAGCGGCACCAGTTATGGAAAATTTCCCTGTTAGTTTAGGAAAAAGTTTCTGATATCTATATAAATACTTTTTATGTTTTATTTTCATGAGAAAAAAATAGAGAATCAAGAGAGAACATAGAATTGAGTAGTTTACGTGTGATTAACATCTTTGGAGCAATTCTTGATTTCTTTATCAATTGTTCGTGAGATATTCTTGCATATTCAAAGAAGTTTTTCTCTCAACTATTGCCGTAAGTATTTGATTATATATTTGTCTATGAATGCACATTATAATATTACAACCATGAGAGGCTAAAACCTCCACAACTAGGGTTGTGGGAATCATGGTGGATTAACAAACTAGGGTTGCACAAAAGTAATTCAAAACCAATACGAAAAGCTTGTATTGTATTCTATCCATGCTTAAACGTTTCTTAACGGTGTACCATGTTAGGACTTGCTCGAATTCTTTACTTGCTTGAGCCTAGAGAGGTAGAGATTAGGAAAAGAGAATTACAATAAAGCCTTGATCTTGATGATCATTGTATTAACTTGAGCTGTGGTCGTAGGATAGTTAAATTTGGAACATATTAATAACAGTTAGTTTGAAATCGCTCATGAGACTTGACCCGGTGATTAAGTATAGTCATCCAATAGGGACGAACTAGTCATCTGGATGGACCCTAGTAATCGATTGTACAAGTAAGCATTGGGATTGATCACATGTGTATACCCGAAATAGTTATGAACCCATGGGGAACACATACCCTAGTTATTTGCAAATCTTGAGTTAATTAACAGTTATTATCTTGTTTTACTATTGCTTTCTTCAAAACCCCCCAATTTGGAGATAACTTCCCAACAAGTTCACTTACCGGTATTAGTCTAGATCTTCCATATTCACTGTGGGTTCGACCACAACCTCTTAGTTGGGTTCTTTATTAACAACGTCTGCTTCATACTTCAGTAGGAGGTGTGAGTTTGAGGGTTATCACATACCATAAGTCATAATATCATGAAACATGAACATGAAGACTCATGATAAATATAGGGAACAGTGGGAGATTCTCATAACTAACATACTCCAAGTGAGCATCATGGAGCCCGGCCTGTACCCCTAGTCGGGAGGGTGCCCATATCTTGCCAAGGGTAAGAACCATGAAGGCGTGATATCACTCATGAGCCTAGTAGCATAAAAGAGACACTCTAAGCTGGCAAGGACCCCTTAGGCTAGGGGCATGGGAGACACTCTCTCCTGGCGAGGACCCCTTATTATATGGTGGCACGTAGTTCTAAGACATGAAAGCACTGAATCCCGACCTACTCGGTGTTAAATACTACTCCCAAACCATACAGAGTGCTCATAATCTTACATGAAACATGAGTTTTACATGGAACAGTTTAAAAAGATGGTAGATTCATAAACTACTTGATATATGTGAACTAGCCATGAAAACAATGCTGAAGATTCAGCCATGATATACATGCTTGATATTCACGAGATTCGTACATGCTTGAGTAAAATCACGCTAACTTGAAAAATAGAGATTCATGAGAATTTTTCTTTATTTTTAAAAATCATGTAATCATATTAATAAATCATATAGAATCATGAGAGGATCAATTTCATAAGAGATCATGAAATTTTGCATAAAAAGGTCTAACCCTAGAAATTCATGAAAATTATAATCGGAGATTTGGAGGAATTGAATTCATGAAATTAGATTTGAGATTGGGCATGCGGGTGGAAGAAAGTCCCCATTCATGATCTCATATACCTGGGCTTGAAGAGTTCTTGATTAGACTTTAGACTCAAGAGAAATTGAGAAGAGGAAACCTAACTTCTTGAGAATTCTTAAGAGTTTTTGATCCTTCAATCTACGGTGTTAGGAGAGGAATGAGAGTTTAGGATAAGTTTAATCCTTAAATACCCCTCATAGAAAATCCAAAACGACCTAATTTAGGAGTTAAAAGTATAGAACGTTATGAAAATACCCTTAGGAATTCGCATTAGAAAGTCTACCCGTCCAGTGCTACGAGTCATACCATGACTCATGGTACCCTATCACGACTCATGGTGACCTTTCGTGGTCACTGAAGCCATTTTGGTCAATCTCCGATCCTCTTCTCACTACCTGTCAGTAGCATTCATACCTACATAGTATGATCCATAGGTTCATTTCGTGGTTTCCAAGACTAATTTTGGTTGCTCCTCCAACTTCATCTCACGAGTGGTGGTACAACTCGTACCACCTCACCGTAAATCATATTAAGACTCATGGTTACTGGAAAAAATCCCGAACATTTCTTTGGACTTAGTTTGGGAGTTAAAAGCACAAAAACTTACGAAAATCCGTCTAGTGCCATGAGTCGTACCATGACTCATGGTGACCTTTCCTGTTCATTAGAACCATCTTAATCAATCTCTGATCCTTTTATCATGACCTGTCAGTCACATCATACCTACATAGTACGATCCGTAGGTTCCTCTCATGAATTCCGGGACTAATTCTGGTTGCTCCTTCAACTTAATCTCATGAGTGGTGGTACGACTCATACTACCTCACCATCGATCATATTGAGACTCGTGGTTACTAAAATTCTAAACATTTCTTTGGACACCTCATTGATATCGCCAAATTGCACCTCTATGATAAGAAGTATAACGCGGTCATTGTTAAATATAGAACCCAACAAGGTTGGGTTGAATCTCACAGGGAATATGGTGAAAACTAAGTCTTATGTGAGTATTTTCTTTTAGTCAATTATTTCCGTGAAACTAGGGGTTTGGGAAAATTGTTTATGTTTCATAATCAGTCAAAAGAAAGAACACCCGCTATGATTTATTACTATTGAATATAAGAAGAAATTAAACTAGGGTTATGATCATCATGTTTTCTTAACGACATTCGGTGATTGACTGTAGTGAACTTGTTCAATGCTACATGTCCAGGTTGTTAACTCAATTATTCGATCCAAACATTTCTCAACATATTCAACAAATATTACTCTTATATTCTCAGACTAAGAGTGATAAACAACGAGTTGTGATAATTAACCTAAGTTGATTAATATTATTACAATATTAATCATTAGTCAAGGGTTAACACCTGATTTATACCTCTTACTCAAGAAAGTTAAACCTAGGGTTTATTCTAACGTTTACAACCATTAGAAATAATTCAAAATGAAAGAGTTGATCATACATACAATTACACTAAACTCATCCACACATCAATCACCATAATTATGTCAATCTAACATGAATCACACAACCCTAGTAATAGAATTTAGCCTCCTATGATAATATCACAACAACAATCATGTTTATCAAAGAAGATTCAACTTACAAAGAATGAAACCTGGATGATAATTCTAATAACTCACAATAATTCTTCAAGAACTTTTCAAAAGTAACGTACAAGTTGATGTATTTTTCTCTCACAAAAGTCTGATCTCCAAAATAAACCTAGCAGTTGCTATTTATAGCCTAGGGTAATTCAAAACAGAACTTTAAAATTAGAGTCCTGCTTCTCGTGTGACGCCCGAGTTGACAGCCAGTCGACAAGTTGACAGTCTGTCACTTAGGCTGTCAGCCTTATCCAGTGATGACCAAGTTTGCACTAGTCATGACACCACAGTTGACGGCCCATCGACAAGCTGATGGTCCGTCACTTTTATCATCAATTATTCCTGACCTTGCACTTCCATTGCATAAGATTGACACAAAAGATGACAGTTCTTCACATGGTTGACGACCTATCAAAGTTGCCATCACTTGCCAAGTCTTAGAAGGTTTAGCTCGACGATAGACGTGATGGCCCATCATATGATTGATGGCCCGTCAGTTAGGCCATCACTTGGTTCTTTTAGTCTGTTTCACACGATCTCTTGCCTTGATTTATTTTCCTATACAATATACATAAAAAAAATTAAATCTAACAAAAATTGCTTAAGAACTTGCATCAATTCGTAGTTAAAAACATCAAATGCACCGTCAAATATCGGCGCATCAACACCCTCAACTTAGAATGTTTGTGTCATGACCCAAACATACGCCCGGATCGAGACACGGGAAAAGGAGCCCCGAGATACTCCAAGTCGACCCATGGCATAAACATACATCTATCTCAATCCAATAAAGTGGAAGACTTAACATAATAAACATAATGGAAGCCTATACATAGCATAACATTGGAATCGGGATTCACTTCATACATGACATGATGATTACTATATATAGTTTGAAAGCCTCTAACATATCTGATGGGTTGATGGGACAATGCCTCCAACAAACCCGCCAAGTTTGAAAACTGAAAATACAAGATAACCGATAATAAGTAGTCCTCGAGAGATGAGGACTCACCACTGAAGCTGAATGCTAACTCCGGAGAACTGGCTAGTGACGGGGCGAGTCTAAAGATCAGAGCTTGTATCATGAAATGATACAACATAGAGTATGCGATCAATACGTGGAATGTACCAAGTATGCAAGGTAAGTAAAATGGACAGTTAAAATACATAAAAAATCATAATAGTAGGACTACATGATCATAACGTAAACATAAGACTCAAGGTTTTCAATACATTCGTAAATCATTCATAATCATAACTATAAGAGAAAACCTTGTTAAACATGACTTGAGCCCAAGTTCATAAACATAACCATGTATAAATCATGAGGAACAATGGGAGGACTCATCATAACCGACACCATCATGGTAGAGCCTTACATGATTCCCCAACTATCTCACTCAAGTGGGCAGAGTTGTCCCAGGCTTGCTAGGAAAGGGACGTGCAGTATGTGATATCACAAAGAGGGGATCCATTAACATTGAATTATATATAAATAAACCTACGGTGGCACGTAGTTCTGAGACACCGACGTAGTCCTTTGAATGCCGGGCTACTCGATGCTAGACACTGCTCCCAAAAATATGCACATTAGACTTGTATAGTAACCGTAACATCATTCATGAAATTCATGGCCAAATAAATAACATCATTATTGATCCCCATTTAAAATACATATTTAGCCATGAACAGGGGCCCATGAATTGGCCAAAAGTCATAAATCCGTAAATCATGAAATCCATGCATACTTGTAAAATATGTATATACTTGATATTTCTAAATTGATGATAAGTACTTGAGAGAAATCATATCATAAGCCATAAATCATAATGGGTTAATGAACATCAAAATCGAAGTAGAATCATAACTTGATTTATCGTGAAACATACATAATTGGGCATAGTTTTGTAGAAAAATTTAAATCTGAATAGTTATATAATCTTCTCATGATTCATAGAACATGAATTTATACATGAGAGGAATTAACCCATAGACAGTTCATGAGAATTTCATAAGAATTGGGATAAAACCCCATAGAATTATCAATAGAATTTCATGAATTAAAGAGAGATTGGGCATGGGTGTGAACAAATTCACCCATTCATAAACCTACATACCTGAGAGAATCTGATTCTATAACTCCTCTGATTTCCCAAGGAAGAACTGAGAAGAGCTTGGAAGGGATTGAGCTTGATCACCTCTCTAGACCTCTACACTTGCATGCATGAATAAGAATAGCCTAGAATGAACTTATCCCTCTTAAAACCCACTATTCATAGCTTAAAAAGATGTAGTTTAGGCCTTAGGATCATAGAAATTATGGGTAAGCCCTTACTAGATTTTCAGAAAATAACTGACTGCCAGTCCCCACGAGGGACTGGACGAGTTGTTACCATAGAACACGACTCGTGGTCTCCTGTCGTCATGTACACTGCTAAAATTCATCTAGGGCTTGCCATGTGGTACTCACGGGTCGTTACTGGTGACCATGACTCGTGGTCACCTCTTGTGGTCCTCACTGCCCAAAAATCATCAACTCTTAGCCAAACTTGACCACGGTTGACTCAATGAGTCGTGAGGTCTGACCATGACTCGTGGTCATGCCCGTGGTGACCCCAAATTACAAATTTCCAGACTCAAGTCCAGCAACTCACCACGAGTCACTTCAAGACTCGTGGTCTACCCAACGGGTCACCGAACAACTTGTTCTGTGACCTGATGCAAAATTTTCAGTTTTCTTTATTTCAACTCCCGGGTCTGATCTTATGGTTTTCGGGGCATTACAGTTTGCTTGTCTTCAAGAAACACACCAAACACCACATTAATGTAAAATAAACTCAGGATAAACTACAGTAGTCATTATGCTCAAAACAGATTATTTCATACTTACAACTCCCCTTTTGACAAAAAAATCATATACACACGACACTCACTTAACATATTGACTTATGAGGATATAAAGATGGCATATGATATCAACATAGTACTCTGCATACACCAACAACAACTATCCTAACAACCACCAAACAATAGTTCCTTTCTAGTGCCCTCACCATAAAAAAGTCCTAACTAACATACAACATTATTTACATGGGGACTAGAATAAAACACTCACTCTCACAAAAATATTCTAATAATGCACATGCAATATCATAAGCTTTCCCTTATCCTCAGCACCATCTCACGACCGTTTTCCAGCAGCTTTAGGGTACTCGCCCAACAAATCAATGAAGGGTACATCTTCCTTCAATTCCTTAAATCAAAGAATTAGGAACTCTTGGGGCTGCCGCTCCTACTGCAACTTTAGAATGTCATCTCGAGCCTTTTTCAGCTCAGCTGCAAAACTCGTTAAATCTAGCATGGTGAGTTCTTTCAATCTGTCATTCAACCACGCCTCCATGTTATCAATGCTAGCATGAAGGTTCTTATATGGATTCAAAACAACTTTGATGGATCTGTCTACAAAAGTACCTAGCTGCTTAGCAAACAACTTCAATTGCTTCTCCTGTCTGTCTGCTTTTCGGACCACCTTAGCAAAATTAGTTGGAGTGAATGCATACTGTCAAGGTGGATGCATGGCAGATGATGTCTCAGTTGATTCTACTCCATGTTGTGCTACAAATGTACCAGAGGTGAATGGTGTGGATGTTGGAAGTTAGGCAGCATGGCCAACTAATTCCGTCCCTATAACTGCTTCAGCGGGGTCGATAGTTGCTTCAACTACTTTTTCACTTGGACCACCGAACCAGAATATCTCAATTAGCAGGTTGTGAAGTTTCAGGTCATACCTTGTTTTATCCATATACTTCTCCAAGTCATACTTCTTAGTAGCATATATCTCAACATCAATTCTGGCTAATATTGGGACATGAGCTTCTCTACACAACTGGGTAATTAAGCATGGAAATGGCAGTGATATAGATAACTTCATCACCCTACAATTTATTTCCTCAGCAATAATCTCTCCCATGTTCAATGGGAACTCGAACATTAAGCTGGCTACTAATATTCTCTATCTTCGGTCAAAGTATTATTGTCACGCCCCACCTTGGGGGGTGACTGGCACCTAGTGCCACACTAGGACGTGGGCTAACCTGACTGGGCATAGACACCTCTGGTGCTTGCAAGTAACCTAAAATCAAGAAAACAACGAGCTATATCTCAGCTGTAAACACAACCTCGGGCAGACAAGGCCACACAACACCTGTAAAGAAAAACAACTAACCCAAAAACAAGGCGATAAAAGGGGTCCTATGCGGGCCGACAAGACCACTATGCTGTCTAGTTATAGCAGAATGAAGAATAGGTAATCATACTCATACTATGGCCGACAATGCCGCTAACTAACTAGCTATACTAGGCCCCACACAGCCACCACGCGAAATATTATATACATAGGCCCCACACGGCCAACAACAACTAACAACTGAGAAACTGTAGCCTACAAGCCTCTAGGAGTGGAATAATGACCGGGACAGGGCCCCGACCTACCAATAGCTATATAACAAAAGAACAAACCTTCTCTAACTATCAACCTGGAAAAAAGGAGCTGACTGGACTGCTGACCCTGATTGGCAGCTAAGAAGGTCCTAGACCATGTCTATCCGCCCTACAGGTAAGTAATGCAGCGCCCTAAGGATGGGCGTCGGTATAATATGTAAGGCAGTAATGAAAGCTGAATAAAACTAATAGAAGGACTAAAAGTAAAATCAAGAGGATAAGAATTTAAACCTGAATAGCTTCAAAATCTGGAAAATAACTAGCAAGTATATATATAAAAACAAGAACCTAACGGGGTCCCCATAAGCCTGGAAGGTAAAACCAACACAAAATAACCTACTTGGGCCCCCATAAGCCCTGACAAGTACAAGCAATACACACTCTCCTAATTAGAACTATTATAGGCCCGTAGGCATGCTGTAACTAAGTATATTCAACCTCTAAAGCTATATTCGAGCATGGTAGGCTTTTGCAACTTGGTTTTAGCCATCTAGGCTCCTGTAGCTATGTCTGAGCCGTTTGGGCTCCTGTAGCTGTGTCTGAGCCATCTGGGCTCTTGTAACTGTGTTTGAGCCGTCTAGGCTCCTATAACTGTACCCGTCTGGATTCTTGTAATGGTATTTGAGCCGTCTGGGCTCCTGTAACTGTATTTGAGCCGTTTAGGCTCCTGTAACTATATCTGAGCCGCCTGGGCTCTTGTAACTGATTTGAGCCATCTGGGCTCTTGTAACTATATCTGAGCCATCTGGGCTCCTGTAACTGTACAGGCGTAGGACCATATATTGTGTCGCCAAACTACATCTTATGCTGCCTAATTTAGCAAAGTATGCTAGCCACTGTCTTCTGGCCTCTGTGGCCTTAATGTGGTTACAAGGAGCCTACTAATCCTTCTAACTAGTAAACAACTAAACAGGAAGTTTCTATGTCGCCTCTGGTGATAATAAAAGATGGGTGTAAACCTCCCAACGAGGAATACTATACCATAATCCCAATTCGTCTCGTATCATCTAACCATAATGCTATAAGCACAAGCTACTACATAGTGTGATTGTATCGGCTAAACAACAAGAGTAACTTGCCGAGGGGAAAAGCCTTAACATACCTTGAATGTTGATCCTCGTTTATTCGATTAGTTCCAACTTGTAATCGACGATTCCACTCAACTGCAGCCCTTACGCTAAGAGAATAGGGCTATTTTCAATATTAAGACTCGACAAACAACAATATCTTTTGATGATAATAACTATAATTCACTCCGTTTAATTCGACGGAAAATTCATAATTTCTCGAGAGTTTAGAAGGGAGAAATGCTTACCTTTTGCCTTTGGCCACTTAGGACCTCATTTGAAGTAATTCTGATAACCTTTACTCGGCGGGGTTCCGGTACACCGAGCGAATTTTTAAGAAATAACTCTGCAGAGATGCTTTTCATAGGCCTAAAACTCGTTATCAAAGGTGAATTTGTGTTTAGACGGAGTTTAGCTGCGTAATTTGACGAAAAATGGATGAAAAACCCACGCTTCTCTCACTTATCTACCGAATGAAATATTTGAGAATGAATCCTTAAGTGTTGATCACCTATATATAGGTGGGAGTTGGTGGACGGGGGGACGAGTGTCGCCGCCCATAGCGCCAGCCAAGGGGCACGACGGGGTGCCCAGTGCTCCTGGCCTCCGGCCTCGGCCTCCTACTCGCTCGATGCCCTGTTTGTATATTCATCCCTCGGGCCTTTCCTCACATACGTTGCACTCCGAAACTCTCAACATACATATGCACGTGTCCGTTAATGATAGAAACTTACAGGGTGTAACATCATCCTCCCTTAGGAACATTCGTCCTCGAATGTAATCTTTAGGCTTAAAAGACTCAACTCCTTTAACTATTGCTGGAAGAATTTTGGTAGAGTCTCCTCTTTAATATGGACTATCTGAACACCTGAAACATAGAAAATTCCAACATAGGCATCTCACATGACACTACAACTAACTATCCCACAACATAGAAGTGAACAACTGAACAGTACTAATAATATAAGCATAGAGTAACATCTGAACAACAATCTCACCTCAATTGTATAATTTGGGTTAGGTCTGGAATAAGTGAGGATATCTAGACCTCATGTCATCCTCAGCTTCCCAAGTCACCTCTTCTATAGTTCTATTCCTCCACAAGACTTTAACGAAGGCTACATCTTTAGTTCTCAATCTACGAACCTGTCTATCTAGTATAGCAACTGGAGTCTCTTCGTAGGACAACTCTTCAGTAAGTTGAACATCCTCAACTGGAACAATCCGAGATGGGTCTCCCATACATTTCTATAACATTGATACGTGGAAGATTGGATTTGACAGATTCTAGCCCTGTAGGTAGTTCTAGCTCATATGCCACTCGGCCTATCCTTCAGAGGATTTAATATGGACCAATGAACCTAGGGATAAGCTTGCACTTCTTGCCAAATATCATCACTGCCTTCATAGGTGAAACCTTGAGAAATACTAATCATCTACATTAAATTTCAAGTCTCTATGCCAAACATCGGAATAGGACTTCTGGCGACTCTGGGCTGCCAACAGGCATTCTCTGATAAGTTTCACTTTTTCTTCTAACTGATGGATCACATCAGGTCCAATCAACCCTATCTCCGCTACTTCAAACCATTCTATAGGGGACCTACATTTTCGCCCATATAAAGCTTCATAAGGGGCCATTTGAATAGCAGAATGATAACTGTTATTGTATGAAAATTCAATAAGGGGTAGATGCTCGTCCCAACTTTCTCCAAAGTTTAGCACACACGCACGTAGCATATGCTCGAGCGTTTGAATGGTGCTCTCTGATTGACCGTCCGTCTGGGGATGGAAAGCTGTGCTCAAATTAACTTGCGTCCCCAAACCTTTTTGAAATGACTGCCAAAATCTAGCAGTAAACTGTGCTCCATTGTCAGAAATGATAGATGCTTAGACACCATGCAGTCGGACTATCTCCTTGATGTATAACTCGGCATAATCCTCGACTGAGAATGTAGTCCGAGCTGGCAAGAAGTGAGCTGACTTCGTCAACCTATCGACAATGACCAAAATAGGGTCAAATTTGCGCCTGGTGCGGGGTAGTCCTGTCACAAAATCCATATTAACTGCCTCCCATTTCCAAATAGGTACAACTATCTCCTAAGTCAGTCTGCCAGGTTTATGATGTTCAGCTTTTACCTGCTTACAATTAGGACACTATGCCACAAACTCGGCTACACCTTTCTTCATTCCAGGCCACCAGTATATCTGCTTTACATCATGGTACATCTTCATCAAACCTAGATGAAGAGAGTAACGAGAATAATATACCTCTTCCATGATCTGTTGGCGGAGCCTTGCTACATTTGAAACATAGAGTTGACCTCTGAATCTCAAGACCCTATCTTCTGTTAACTCAAAGGCTGATATTTCACCCTGCTGAACCTTGTCTTTGAGCTGTACTAGACTAGGGTCCTAGTACTGTCTCTCCTTTACCTCTACCACTAGAGATGATACTGTTGTATTTTGAATTACAACCCCATTATCCTCTGAATCTACTACACGGACTGCTAGACTGGCTAATTGATACAGCTCTCGAGCCATTTCTTGTTGTTCTGGCCTCAAATATGCTAAAATGCTCATGGATCTGCATCTAAGGGCATCGGCTACAATATTATCTTTCCCTAAGTGATACAGGATGTTCACGTCGTAGTCTTTCAACAATTTTAGCTAATGACGCTGCCGTAAATTCAACTCTTTCTACATGATGATGTAGTAGAGGCTTTTATGATCAGTAAAAATATCCACGTGCACGTCATATAAATAATGCCTCAATATTTTTAAGGCATAAACCACCACAACTAATTCTAAATCATTGGTAGGGTAGTTCTTTACGTGTTTCCTTAGTTGCCTCGAAGCATAAGCATCACCTTATCGTGTTGCATCAGGACACACCCCAACCCAATGCCTGAAGTATCGCAGTATACAGAATAACCCTCTGAACCCTCTGGTAAGGCCAATATTGGGCAGATGTCAACCTATTTTTCAACTCTTGAAAACTCTACTCACAAGCCTTAGTCTAGTGAAACTTGGTTGCTTTCTGAGTCAATCTGGTCAATGACGCTGATAGGATAGAGAATCCTTCCATGAATATCTTGTAGTATCTGGCTAACCCTAGAAAACTGCAAACTTCAGTTGGAGTTGTAGGTCTAGGCCATATCTTAACTGCCTTAATTTTCTGTGAATCAACCTGAGTATTCGCATCTGATACAATATGACCTAAGAGAGTTACATAATTCAACCATAATTCACATTTAGAGAACTTTGTATATAACCGACAGTCTGCGGATTTGGAGTACTATTCGCAAATGATCTCTGTGTTCAGCTTCTGAGCGGGAGTATACCAGAATATCATCAATGAGCACTATCACAAACAGATCTAACTATGTCTTGAAGATGATGTTCATCAGATCCATGAACACTGATAGGGCATTCGTCAACCCGAAGTACATAACTAAAAATTCAAAATGACCATACCTGGTCTTGAAAGTTGTTTTCAGAATATCTTTTTCAAGGAATCATACCTGGTGGTACCCAGACCTTAAGTCAATTTTGGAGAAATATTTCACCCTCTGTAACTGGTCAAACAAATCATCTATCCTTGGGAGGGGGTATTTTTTCTTAATGGTAACTTTATTCAACTGCCGATAATCTATACACATGCGTAGGGAACCATCTTTATTTCTCATAAACAGAACTGGTGCACCTCATGGCGAAGTACTTGGTCTGATAAAACCCTTATCTAACAAGTCTTTCAACTGTTCTTTTAGCTCTTTCAATTCAGCGGGAGCCGTTCGATACGGAGGGATGGATATAGGCTGGGTACTTGGTAGAAAATCGATAGAGAAATCGATCTCACGCTCTGGAGGAATATCATAAAGCTCATCTGGGAACAAATCTAGAAACTCACTAACCACTAGGATGGACTGAAGAGTCGGGAATTCTGCTTGCACATCCCGAACCCTAACAATATGGTAAATACAGCCCTTCACTATCAACCCTCTCGCCCAAAGATAGGATATGAACCTACCTTTTGATGTAGCTCACTGCCCCTCCATTCTCACACTGCCTCCCCTAGAAAGTGAAATCGGACGGTCCTGGTCCAGCACTCCACATTGGCATAACATGGTGCCAGCAAATCGATACCTACAATTACATCAAAATCAATCATTTCTAGCTCCACTAAATCTGCTAAGGTCTGGCGATCGACAATCTCTACTGTACAACCCTGGTAAATCCTCTTAGCGATAATAGAGTCATCGACGGGTGTAGATACCGATAAGGATTGTTGGAGTAATTCTGGAGTTATACCAAACTTTTGGGCCACTAGCAGAGTAACATAAGACAAAGTGGAACCTGGATCTATCAGAGCATAAACTGAGTAAGAACAAATGTACAGTATACCTATCACAACATCTGGTGAAGAGCATAAGTGCGATCCTAACTGCTGCCTGAACTAGATACCCCTGACCTACTTCGGCCTCTGCCGGCTGGAGTAGAGGGCCTGCGCCCTGTAGAAGGTGCTGGAGCATATGAACCTGCCGAGGACCTAGTTTGGTGGTCCCGATCACCATAGTGTCTAGTCGGACAATCCCTCATCATATGCCCTTCCTATACACAAGAACAGCAGGCGGTAGAACCGTATCTGCATCTCCCTGTATATCGCCTATTACAGGTACTACAACGCGGTATAGCTGGTCCCATCTGATTTGGACCCCTCTGCTGTTGCGAGCCTGACGCTTGCTGGGACCTAACTATCCATGATGATCTGATCTGCTTCCCTGCTACTGCTGAAATGGGGGCCTAGGTTGCCTACCTGACTACCCAAGCCTGGGCCCACCCTGAAAATCTACCTGAAAGCCTGCGGGTCTAGCCCTCTAACGCTACTCCTGACCTGCCCTATCAATCGAATATTGATGCTGCCTGATCTCCTCTATGTTCTGAGCAAAGGCCTGAATCTGTGAGATGCCCATATCCTCTCGCAGTGTGGCTATGATACAAGATTCCACATATTATGGTGCAAGTCCCATAATAAACCGATGTATCATGGCTGGCATAGTATCAACAAATGTTGGCGCATATCTGGCCAAGGAATCAAACCTGAACGCATATTCTCTAACACTCATCCTGCCCTATTCCAGATGTAAAAACTGCTCTACTCTAGCCTGCCGGATCTCTCGGGGCAAATAGTGGTCCATGATGGCCTCAGAGAAACTAGGCCATGTAGGTGGAGGCACATCTCTGCCTCAGGTCCTTTCCCAACTTTCATACCATAAAACCGCTTTCTATCGCAATTGGAACACTGCTAATTCAACTGATTCTATCGAGGAAGCATGCATAACCCTGAATATCCTCTGTAGCTGGTCTATGAAGTTCTGAGGGTCCTCTCTATGATCTGTTCCTGTAAACTGCGGAGGACTCAAAGAAAGGAACTTGCAGACTCTCGAACTCCTGGTCCTCTCAGTGGGCTCGGCAACAGCTGGTACTACTAGATAAGGCTGACGCTGGGCAACCATCTTCTTAATCAACATGTAAACTACGCTCCTAATCTCCTGATGTGATGGAACAGGGATGGATGGGGGTGGTACGGGTATATCTGCCACCATAGAAGGCTCCCTGCGTGGTGGAGAATGCTAGGGAGACCGGGATGAAGTCTCCCTGCTGCCTCAAATCAGGTCGGCTCTAATTGGTGCCCCTACTTGTGGCCTCCCTTGTTGCAGCGTCCAATTCTCGACCAGTCATGGTCTGTTGTGCATCAAACATATTCTCTGTAAATAAGTAGAATAGTGTAAGCTTAGGGAATTACCCTATACAACATGGCTCTATAGCACGACTGAAGGAGAAAGGAGGGTAACCACACTATTATGCCTCATAGCCTCATAACCTCATGCCTATAGAATGTGGTGCACAACACACCCATAGACAAGATGCAGACTCCCTGGGATATGACCTGCTCCGATACTAAGTTTGTCATGCCCCACCTTGGGGGGAATGACTGACACCTAGTGCCACATTGGGACCTGGGCTAACCTGACTGCACATAGACACCTCTAGTGCTTGCCAGTAACTTAAAATCAAGAAAACAACAAGCTATATCTCGGCTATAAACACAGCCTCGGCTGACAAGGCCACGCAACACCTGTAAAGAAAAATAGCTAACCCAACAACAAGGTGATAAAAAGGGTCCCATGTGGGCCGACAAGACCACCATACTGTCTAGTTATAGAAGAATGTAAAATAGGTAATCATACTCATACTATGGTCGACAAGGCCACTAACTAACCAGCTACACTAGGCCCCATATGACCACCACACAAAATATAATATACATAGGCCCCACAAGGCCAACAACAACTAACAACAAAGAAAGTGTAGCCTGCAATCCTCTAGGAGTTGAATAATGGTCGGGACAGGGGCCCGACCTACCCAATAGCTATAAAAGAAAAGAACAAACCTTCTCTAACTATCAACTCCAGAGAAAAGGAGTTGACAGGACTGCTGACCCTGGCTGGTAGCTAGGAAGGTCCTAGACCAGGTCTATCCGCCCCTGCAGGCAAGTAATGCAGCGCCCCAAGGATGGGCATCAGTACAATATGTACCGAATATGTAAGGTGGTAAAGAAAACTAAATAAAACTAATAGAAAGACTAAAAGTAACCAATTGGGAGGATAAGAATTTACCCCTGCATAGTCCACAATCTGAAAAATAATTAGCAAGTATATATATATATACAAACAAGAACCTAACTGGGCCCTCATAAGCCTGAAAGGTAGAACCAACACAGAATAATCTACCTGGGCCCCTATAAGCCCTGACAAGTACAAACAATACACACTCTCCTGATTAGAACTATTATAGGCCTATAGGCATGCTGTAATTAAGGTATACTCGATCTCTGAAGCTATATCCGAGCCTAGTAGGCTCTTGCAACTGGGTTTGAGCCATCTGGACTCCTATAACTGTGTTTGAGCCTTCTGGGTTCCTGTACCTGTGTTTGAGCCATCTGGGCTCTTGTAACTATGTCTGAGCCCTATGGGCTCCTGTAACGGTATTTGAGCAATCTGGGCTCCTGTAACTGGATTTGAGCAGCCTAGGCTCCTGTAACTGTATCTGAGCTGCCTGGGCTTCTTTAACTGTATCTGAGCCATCTGGGCTCTCGTAACTATATCTGAGCCGTCTAGGCTCCTATAACTGTACAGACATAGGACCATATACTATGTCACCAAACTACATCTTACGTTGCCTAATTTAGCAAAGTACGCTAGCCACTGTCTTTAGGCCTCTATGGCCTTAATGTGGTAACAAGGCACCTACTAATTCTTCTAACTGGTAAACAACTAAACAGGAAGTTTCTATGTCTCCTCTGGCGATAATCAAATCTGGGTGTAAACCTCCCAACGAGGAATACTATACCATAATCCCAATTCGTCTTATATCATCTAACCATATGCTATAAACACAAACTACTATACGGTGTGACTGTATCAGCTAAACAACAAGAGTAACTTGCCAAGGGGAAAAGCCTTAACATACCTCGAATGTCGATCCTCGTTTATTTGATTATTCCAACCTATATCCAATGATTCCACACAACTGCAACCCTTACGCTAAGAGAATAGGGCTATTTTCAATATTAAGACTCAGCAAACAACAATATCTTTCGATAATAATAACTATAATTCAACTCTGTTTAATTCGGCCAAAAACTCACAATTTCTTGAGGGTTTAGAAGGGAGAAATGCTTACCTTTTGTGGTCGCTTATGACCCAATTTAAAGTAATTTCGACAACCTTTACTTTGCGTGGTTTCGGTACACCGAGCAAATTTTTAAGAAATAACTCCGCAGAGATGCTTCTCACAAGCCTAGAACTCGTTATCCAAGGTGAATTTGCATTTAGACGGAGTTTAGCAGTCTAATTTGATGAAAACCCACGTTCCTCTCACTTCTCTACTAAATGAAATATTTGAGAATGAATCCTTTAAGTGTTGATCACCTATATATAGGTGGGAGTTGGTGGCTGGGGGGGCGCGGCGTACCAGCCATAATTCCTTATGATTTATACAAGTTTTTAATACATGCATTTAAGTTCTATTTTCTAGATTTACATGTTATATGTACTCAGTTCCAATTATGCATTACGAAGGAGGCTTATGCAGGCCACATGTTTAATATTCGTCATTTCAATGCTATAGTATTGAGCTGGTCCAGTATAAGCCATATCGGCTCCATTTATGATTTTGTCTAAGATTTATTGATTTTACCCCGGTGTGGTACACCNCCCGGTGTGGTACACCGGCTGGAGGTCTTATTATTTTACCCCGGTGTGGTACACCGACTGGGTTTACCCCAGTATGGTACACCGGTTGGAGGCATTTTTATTTTTTCTCCGGTGTGGTACACTGGCTGGAAGAATTGTATATAGATTTTATGGTCGGCTGTCTGCTGGCATTTCAGTTATAGTCTTTGTTGTGATTTAGATGGTTGCATTTATACTTCAATAATGAGTTATTGTCAGGTTTCTGTTTTCAGGATTTCGGGTTGTTACTACTCCTTATTTCTAGCCTAGTTATCATTTTTATCTTACGTGTTTATAGTTTTCAGCCTTACATACCAGTACATTTTATTCGTACTAACGTCCCTTCATCTTGGGACCCTTCCTGCAATGGTGCTGTAGGTCAGGCCGAGGCTCAGATCATCGGACGTAGTAGGAGCCAGATTTCAGAAGAATAGTGGTATGCTCCTCTCATCCAAGAGCCATGTCCTCGTTTGGACTATTTTTAGTTTTGTGTACAGCATGGATAGGCTGGGGCCCTGTCCCATGCATTTTAGTTTGTTTACTCTGTAGAGTCTAATGTGGACTAGTTTGTATAGTAGTGTGGGTTGTGTAGTCGTATTGGTTTTTTTATTGCTTTGCTTAGCTTTATTGTAGCCTTGTCGGCTTTCCAGGTTGCATATTTAAAATTGTCAAGGCATTATTGGCCCAGTATTTATCTTGGTTNGGTATGTTGTGCACCATACTTATAATCAGGAGGCTACAGGACATTTAGGAATTGTTTCACTTCTTTTACTAATAGTTCGTGCTATAGGTCGAGCTCATAATTACTGTGATATCTAAATCGTGTTATTGTTTCAGAGTATGCCTGTGACAAGGAAGATGATTACAAGGTTGATTGGCACAGCCTTTAGGGAGGGTACTAGTCTCCCTCCAGTGGATCAGAGAGAGAGGATAGAGGCTCAGAGTGAATCTCCTGCCCCAAATATTACTGTTCCTCCCGCACCGACCAGAGCAATGGCAAATAGACCTCTAGCTCCTCCCGCACCAGCAGTACTTGAGGGTAGGAGTGTGGCAGACCCTCCCACACCTGTGGTACCTCCAATTATTCCGGAAGGACAAGGTCTTGAGGGAGCTTTTCATCTTATGGCTCGTATAGCCGCAGGTCAAGAGTGACGATTGGAGGTGATGGAGAGACATAGAGGCCAGACAACTGAGAGTTATAGGGCCCACGAGTTCTTGAGTTTGAGCCCTCCTATATTCACCAGATTAGACCTGAGCAAGGATCCTCAAGACTTTATCGGTCCGACTTATAGGGTGTTAAAGGTGATGCAAGCTACAACGACTGGGGAAGTAGAGTTGGCGGCCTTTAGACTACGTGATGTGGCCATATTGTGGTATGAGGCTTGGGCTAGATCCAGAGGAGCCGATGCACCACCAGCTGATTGGGAAGATTTCTTCGAGGCCTTTATGCACTACTATCTACCCTGGGAGCTTCGACAAGCTCGAGCTGAGCAGTTTTTGCACCTAGAGAAAGGAAGTATGAGTGTGCGTCAGTATTGTCTTTGGTTTAATTCTCTTGTTAGGTATGCTCCTCACATGGTTCAAATGATGGAGGATAGAGTTCATCGGTTCGTGTTAGGGTTGGGCTTCATATAGCTCGAGATTTCTTAGGGGTATCTACTCAGGAGCACATTGGACATTTCATGAATTCAAGCTTTCACCCAGATGAAAGAGGATTTGGTTCATCACTTATGGGATACTCGGAGACAGTAGGAGCAACAAAAGAGAGCTAGGACTGTGGGTCCTTATAGAGGACCGCAGGGTGACCCAGGGGCTCAGTCATCCAGGCAGCCAGTTAGGCCAATAGGGAATGCCCCACCTCAGTTTCAGGGACAGAGAAGGGACCAAGGCCCAGCTCCATCTAGCTCTCGACGACAGGAGTGGGCGGGGCAGAGGCGACCACCATTACCGCCTTTTCCCCAATGTGGGAAATCTCATTCAGGTTAGTGTTGTCAGGGGCATAATGTATGTTATCGTTGTGGGAAGCTAGGGCACTTTATGAGGGATTGTTCAGATAGGGTCAAGGCGAATCAGGCGTGACCAGCGGTTGCTTCGTCATCCTCCGTTCGACCTCCCAGACCTGATCCTTAGCTAGCAGCAGCCCATGGAAGAGGCAGAGGGAGAGAGGCTTCTAGTTCTGGGGCAACCCAAAATCGATTTTATGCTTTGGGCGATCGACAGGACCAAGAGGCCTCACCTGATGTTGTTACAAGTACTTTAATTATTTATTCTCATACAATATATGTCTTACTTGATCCTATTTCTACACTCTTTTATGTCACACCATTAGTTGCGAGTCAGCTTGAGACAGTCCCTGAGTTATTATCTATACCATTTGTTGTTTCTACGCCAATTGGCGAATTTGTATTAGCTAGACGAGTTTACTGAAACTGCATAGTATTGGTATGTGATAGATCAACCTTAGCTGATCTAATTGAGCTTGAAATGGTTGATTTTGATGTCATTTTGGGTATGGATTGGTTGGC
>JACEIK010005604.1:0-54117 GCA_018107945.1 Datura stramonium
ATAAATTAGTTCCTCAAAATCATTGAAACCTACAAAACAAGGACTAATCATGTTGGTTAGCACATATATTCACATTTATATAAAATTACATAAAAATGTACATAATTAATTAGATAAACAAGACTAATTTAAGTTATAAAGCGTAATTCGGGCATGCTATTTTGCCCGAGATCACTTGCTATATATATGTATTTATATGTTATATATTAGATAATAGACAGCAGATCGCCACGTCGACAGGTACGCTCCTGCCCTATCACAGTACAGGAAAGTCTTCTGATTCAGCTTACATCGGTTCACTTACAAATTCGGTTATTTCCTGCTATTTAGAGTTGCTATTTATGTTATTCATATTCGGTTGTATTAGGTTGCTTTGCACTTTCGGTGCCGATGAATGCGATGATGCCCGTGGTTTTGCATTACTTGCCTGCGGTACTCATGACGAGGCGATCCCTCGTGTGATTCTAGCCAGCTCAAGAGTCTTCAGCTCCTGTCATCCAGAGCTTGATATTCAGAGAGTGTAGTTCATTTTCTTTTATTGTATATTAAGGGTAGGTCAGGGCTACTGTCACCGACCATTTATCGGTCTCATAGAGGCTTGCGAGATTTTATATATACATCTCCCTGTTGTTAGTTATGCCGGTCGTGTGAGGCCGTGCACTGTTTAATTATTTAGCATTTCCTACAGTTGTGTTGGCCGTGTGGGGCCATAATCTTATAGTAGTGGTGACCTTGCCGGTCACGTAGATATCCAGTATTCTTTATGTTGAGTCACGAGATGACTAGACATGGTGGCCTTGTCGGCCCATATAGGTTCCCTTTATAAGTATGTCTCTGGTTAGATAAAATCATATGCAGGTGGCTATAGGCCAGTCGGCCAGAAGGTTGTATTTAGCTGTTATATAGCCCTTTGTTTCGAAATTTGAGATAGATCTAGCCGGGCACGGTGTCTTAGGCTCACACCAGTTAGCAGTCCGAGGTCCTACTAGGGCACCCAGTGCCAGTCATATCCCCCAAGGCGGGGGCGTGACAGTAAGAACTAGACTAATGCAGGTATTTAAGCTTTTTGGTGTGTTATCTCCAAATCGGGGGGTTTATAGAATAACAAATGTAAAACTAACGTAAAAATAAAGTGTTTCTAATAAAGATTTACCATAAATAGGGTAAGTGTTCCCCATGGATTCATAACTACTTCGAGTTTACACTCATGATCAATACCAATGCTTACTTGTAGAATAGATAACTAGGGTTCATCCAAATGACTAGTTTGTCCTATTGGATGACTATACTCGATTCTTTTGGGTTAGGTTTCGCAGAAATTTCAAGTAAACCATTATGAAATTATTCCAGATTAACTATCCTATGCGAAGCTCAATTATACAATGATCATGAAATCAAGGCTTTATTGTATTTCTCTTTTCCGTACATCTCTACCTCTGGGTCAAAAGTAAAGAATTTGGGAAAGTTTTAACATTGCACTTCGTTAAGAAACATTAAAGGCAGAAGAGAATACAATACAAGTATTTTACATTGGTTTGAATCACTTTGCGTAACCTAGTTGATTAATCCATCTGGTTTCCACATCCCTAGTGGTGGAGGTTTTAACCACTCATGATTGTAAGATTGTGATTAGTATTCATAGACAAATACATAATTAAATACTTACAACGATGATTGAAAGAAAGCTTTCTTGTAGATATTGAGAATATGATGAACAATATCAAAACAGAAGACAGAAATCAGTTTTGATCTCAGAATTGCTCTCTAATATTGTAAAAAAAAACTGAATTACAAACTTAATAACAATTGACAATCCACTAATTCTTACCTCCTCCCTCTTAAAAGAAACATAAAATGTATTTATACAGACAATAAAATCTTTTCCTAAATTGACAGAAATAACCAATCTGGCGCTGACCTTATGACTCATCATATGACCCGTAACAGGATTGTACAGTAATACCTTGTCTCCAACATTGCTTGGCTTTTGAAGAATTAGTGAAGTTTTGGCATCTGGTATGACTCATTAACATGATTCGTGATTATTGCAACCCATTCTAAATGGTTTGCTCTGAGAACTCTGGCATCATCTGAAGTTTCTACAAGTGTCTTGGTAGGCCTTGTACTTGCTCCTGCGACTCGTAACAACTTGTCATATGCATATGTCTTTGCCAAGTCAGTTAAATCGGTTGAAGCTTTCCATGTGGCTCTGATGCGGGTCATGGTAGATGCTATGATCCATCAGTTCTACTCGTATTAGGAGACTTCCATTGTAGAAAATATCTCTAGTATTCCACGACTACAGTACAGCACATTACCAGCTTAGTACGGCTTGTAGTAGACACAAACACTTTCCCTTTTCGTTGTTCCGGCCTTGAATTTTTCCATGAGTCTTAGTACAGCTTGTACAATCTATATGGCTCGTACTGAGAACATTACTTAACTCCCTTTTCTTCTTTTATGCATATTTTACATATTTTGCATATTTTTCTAACACCTATTTTCCTTGAAATAAAGTAAAAACACCTCATATCGATTATAAACATTCCTAGGTCCATGTTGTTTTCCAATTTTAAGAGTCGAATGTGTTGTAAACTCACAACACATCAACACCCTCAACTTAAGACTTTTGCATGTCCTCAAGCAAAAAAAAAAAAAAAACTAAAAACGACGCTTATCTTGAAAATAAACCTAGAATACAATGCCAACACCGGTGAAAATTTGCACTATGAACACAAATAGCTTTTGACCCTTCTCCAGGTAAACCAAATTAGCATATGCACATCAAGTAACAACAAACTATGATAAATAGGGATCAAGATATGTCATCTAGTCATTAGTAGAGAATCAAGTTAGCCACCATTGCTTTTCAAATGGACAGATTAGTAGAATAGAACACAAACCATGTACCCTCAAAGAAAATAAAGTCCCCAAATCATAGATATATGAAAATATGAAATGTGGGACTGAACAAGTAATACTCTCACTCTCACAAGGAAGTTCAAAATACTACACATCGGATACATAGGCTTGTCCTTATTTTCTCTGCCCGGCTCTTGAATGAGTCGAGCTAGGATCTCTATTTAGAACTTTTTTTTTTTTTTTTTTTTTTTTTATTTTACTTGTAATGTAAAATTTGTAATACCCTATAACTTTTCTAGATAAAACTCAGACTTTGCCCAGAAACCAAAAGAACCAGAAAATTTTGTCTCAAGTGACCGAGACGAGTCATTGTCGAATAACAACCCATTATTTGGGTCGTGAAAATTGACCCTGCCAATTGTCCTTCAGGAATCAATGAGACATGGAATGATTCATTGTGAGGATTAACAAGTCGTCCAGTGACTCGTTGCTTTCTTACCTCAGATATTAGTTAAACACTTTCAGAATCCACAGTGAAAAAGTCATCGTCTAATGTAACGACATGGTGACTCTGTTGGTGGAATCTAGGTATTGTTGAAAATCCTATCCATTATAAACTAGGAGAAAACAAAGACCCGTTTTATCACACAACAAGTCGTTGTTTCCATCTGTGGCAATAAGTACAGAAATCCCTTAGTTTTCCGGTAGAGATAAGGCAGAGATACAACGACCCGTTGGTTCTACTTATAGTCGTTGTGTCTTCCTTGTGGGGTTCCCAAGTTTTCTTTAAATATCCACCAGTGAAAATGAGGTACCAACGACTTGTTGGTTCGTCTAAGGAGTGATAGTTCCCTTCCATTGAGAAATTTCAGTGAGCACTCATTCAAGCCCATGACCAATTACTGGTCCCAATGAGTAATGGTATCAACCAACGACTCATTGTGTGACCGTGGTCCCTGTTTAGTAGTTTTTAGATTTTATTTTAGAAATTTTAGTAACTTATCTGGTACAGCTTCTAAACTGTACGTTGGTGTTTTCAGGAGGGATTTTATAGGTATAGTTGACCCTCTCCTCATTCCTTCCAAAGAACTAGATAGAAAAAGTACGATATACGTAGATAGTTCACTCAAAGCAAGCTAGGGCTTTCAATTTTCTCCTCAATTCTCTGAGATCATTCTCGAGAAAATTGACTCAGGTATGTAGAATTCAACAAGGAATTGTCCTTCCATTGTGCCCCAAAATCCTTTTGTAATTTCTTATCAGTTCTAGCCTTGAGATTTTGAAATAGGGTAAATTTTCATCCAGATTTTGATTAATTGTTATGGATTATTGTTCATATTTATGTTGCTATGTTTCAACTACTTAGTGATCATGTTGCTACTTTCTATCTATAATATGATTTTATCCCTAATTATATACATTCAGTAAATTAGGTCTTGCGTAGTTGATTATATATTAATGTCGCTTGACTCTATTAGTATTTGAATTCCCATGTTATCACTATCATATGAATTCTCGATCCAATTGCATGCTAGTTAGGTCTGTCGGAAAAGTAGCATTTTAGTATCGTTCGGTAAGTCAGGCGGTCAATTTGATGAAAGTTAGTTCTTTGAGGAGTTCAGTTCAGTAATACTCCCTAGTTTAAGGTATAAGTTAGTTCTCTAGATGGTTACAAAACATCCAGATGGCAGCTCTAACAAAATTGAACTTGATGCTCCGAGTTATGGGTAGTTACATAAATGAATTCTGACGCTTCGATGTAGTAAGCTCCGACCATTCTTATAACACCAGTTTTCAGTTATTTGGTCATATAGACTCTCAGGTTACTTCCAGATACGTGTTCCTGGCTTAGTCTAGGACCCAACTTCCCGAGCTATTAGCTTAGTAGTTAAGTTAGGACTCTCCGTGGGAGTCATGCCCAGCAGGCGACCGGTGTTCCAGCACGCGTCAAAGTTCCCAGAACTATGTTGCCACCATAGGTTATTGGCCCAACGTGCTCAAGACTTGTGATCACCCAGCTCAGCCACTATACCCTAGCAAGGTACATTTGGCTTTCTCGATGGGGTGTATAAATCAGACTCCACGTTTAGCTCGTGGTTATATGCCGGTTATAGATGCTCCCACTTGTCCAGTATAATTTCAGTTTAGTTCAGTTTAGCTCAGTTCTGTCCTTAGTTCTAGGACATGTTTACGACCATCAGGCAAGGTCTTTATGAACCATATTTGTTATAGCTCGGTTTTTATCGGTGTTTAGTATTAGTTGGTCATTAAATGTTATTTTAGATAAGTATTCTTTATCCAAGCTTGTTTTGCCTTCTCACTTACTTAGTACATTCAAAGTACTGAAACATACTTTTATGCTATATCGTATTATGATACAGGTATAGGTTCTCGATCATCGCCCATCGGTAGTTCCCAGGCGAGCTGTTGCGATCCATTAGGTGATCCTCATATTTGAGACAATATTTTCTTACAGTTAGTTACTTTTCAGTCAGATTTAGAGTTAGCTGGGACCTGTCCCAGCCTTTCGTCATATTAATAGTTGGCTTTTGAACTCAAATATTAAAGTATTCACGGCAGTTATGTTTTACACCTTCTATGACCCAGTTACATAATTATATTTTTATAAAGCTTCCTCTTATGTTTACTTAGTTTACCGGTGCAATGTTAGACTATTGATTAGCTTGGGGTCACTTGTGGCGTCAGTATATCATCATCTAGAGTGTAGACTCGGGTCATGACGGTAGGCTTTCGGGCTAGACATGGTAAATATGGGATTTTTAGTCACTAAGCACTACATACATGTGGCTCCACTTTTTCACTTATTTCACCTTTTCACTTTTTCATCTTTCCTCACTTTTTCATTTTTATGCAATGTATGGGTGTGGTGTGTTTTAAACTTTTCATTCATTTTTCTCTTTTGTATTTTCTTTACAATTTTTATTTTTCAGCTCTTATTTCTTCTTTCGTTTTCACACCACACCTCATTTTAAACCGTTTTTCCTTTCTATTACTAGCCATAATAGTACCTACCCGCCCTTAGCTTACATTACAACACATTAACTCCTATTTGATCTTACTTTCGAACATTCTTAAATTAGTGAGTAAAACAAAGGCAAGCTTATGGGTCAATATCGTGGCATGTGAATTCTTTGAGAGTGAGCGTATTTCTTGTGCATAGACCCATACATGTTCTAAATTTGAAGAATCGTGACTGAGGAAATGGAGGTACCTCTCTTGTTGTGAGGCGTATTTTAATGAAGGATAAAATTCATGTAGGATTTCTCGATCAGTTGATTCACATGAGTTTGTTGAGAGTGAGGAATCGATTCTTGAGGCTAGGAAGTCTTCACGTAGTTATATTTGATTTTAATGGTTAAATCTTGCATGGTCTATTTTAGCTTTTCTCTAAAACAATCTTTGTAGCCTTAACTTGGTGTCCTCTTCACTTATCTATGTGTGAGTCCTCACGTGTGAGATGTAAAAGAGTTGTTCGAGGAAGAATAGGAAAAAGCAGAATTAATGGTAATCTGATCTTGGAGTATAATTACGTGCCCAAGTGCTATTTTATAACTTAATTAAGTCATGTTTGTCAATTAAATCAATTACACATTCTATGTGATTTTGAATATTTTAGATATGCACTAACCAACATAGTTAGTCCCTTGTTTACTTAGGTGTAAAATGCATATGAAGGACTAAACAATTATGGTTGAAGTAAAGGAAGGGAGTTCAGCTTAGTTAGAAAAATATTGCAAGATGGCATGCCATAGCAACGCTGGCCGCGCTAGCAATGCCACGCTGTGCGTGAGCCGCTCTCAATGTTGTGCCATGCTGCGAGAGAAGACGCATTCAGTGCGCTGTGCATTGGTGCCGTTCAGCTAGGTGATCTTGGGCAGATTTATATGCCCCATTGATGCCTCAAATGCGTCATTTCATCTTGTTTATCTATCGATGTTTGTACATTCTCATGTAAATTGTAGTTAAAATGTGAATGTATACTAACCAACATGATTAGCGTTGTTTTGCAGGAAAAATATAATTTTATGAAGCTAAGATGCATGTGGGAGAAATCGAGGAATGGACTTGGGCCGAACGAGGAAATGGCCAAGGAAAGCATGGATTAAAGGGACTTCCAGCAGTGGAGCCGTGTCATGCTGCCATTGCGGACGCATTCTGCCCCGGATGGCAAAAATTGGCAAAATTCCAGAGGAGGTCACATTGCCTCCGTGGCACGTTGGACCTAATTGCATGGAACATGAATTCCGGTGAAGGTGTGCGTTGGCCGTGGCCGTTGGCCGAGCTACGCGTTACACGCCATGGCACGTTGGGCTTAAATACTTGGAGGGCCGGATTCAGTGGTGCACTTTGTTTGGCTGCCGTGTCACGAAGGGCAGTGCTCCGCGATGCACTCCGTGACACGTTTCTTATTGCGCGGGAAAATTCCCACCAGTATAAAAGAACACTTAGGTTCATTTTTAGTGTGCGACTTGGTGGAGCAAGAGCGTGGGTTACAGGCAGTTGAGGGGCGAAAATTTTAGGGTTTTTCTCTATCTCTTTCTCCTTTCTTTCAATTTTTTGTATGATTTACACTCATTTGATGATGTTTAATCCACAAATGAGCCTTCATTCACACTTCTTCTTGAGTTAGAACATTTGTAGTGAAATGTGATTGTTGATCATTTGATTTTCCATCTTTTCTTCCATAGTTTGTTCTATTTAATTCTTGTTCTTACTGCATTAATATTTGGCCAATGTTAATGTATACAAAGTCGGTTTCACTCGAGCAAGAATTGGAAAGTTGTGAATTGATAGGATATGATCTTTTCTTAGTTTGGAAAAATTGAGAATTGATTTACCTTTAGGATAGAAAGATACCTAGAAGTGTATTAGTCAATTACGGAATCAGTTTTGTATAAGCTAGAGCCTTGAATTTCTTTTTATCACAGAAATGTAGGTGGAAGGTTCATGATTCTTAAGTTGGTTAAGTACAAGAGTTTTAATCCATAGGCAATAATTCTTGACTGAAACCGAGAGGAAGATTAATCAAATTGTATCGATAATTCCATTTCTTTCATGTTCGTTTTAGCCTCAGTATGCTCATACTTATAGTTCAGACTCAATTTGTATATTCATTTTAGACTTAGTATAAAATTAGGAAACTACATATCAAAATCTCTTTCACATTGTTATGATTTTAGAGTTTAAGTTTATTAACACTTGGTAGATTGATACCTTAAGTCAGTCCCTGTGGAATCGATACTTGGCTTACTTGAGCCATTTACTGCTTGTTCGACCACGTGCACGTGCGTGTAGTCATCGGGCCGGCGAACACTAGACACTTGTTGTCACTTGACTCCATGTCACGCTGTGCAACGTGTTCGAGGAAGAGCCCGTGCACATCGGTCATCAGCGCACAACCTGCCAAAAAGACATGCGACTGCCAAGAAAACTAATGTAAGCCTCACGTTTGCTCCGTGTCACAGAGCCAAATTGAGGAGTCCAGCTCCGTGACATGTAGGTAGTCCATGCGGCCAAAAGTGCAATTTTCCACTTATTATAAATTAAAACCTTAGCTCAAAATCATTTATCGACATATTTGTGGGAAAACTAAGGCAGAAGGGAGAAAAGAAGAACTCTGCCTAGGGTTGATGTTTTCATTCTCCTTTAATTATTCTTGTAATTACATTTCTTGAATCATGTTTTTGAGTATTTGTACTAACATGAGTGGCTAAAACCCTTCCTCTAGTGTTGAGGCTACGTAATATAATTACTAAAATGCATGAATTCTTCATTGGTTTGAGTTTAGTTGTTGTTTTTGTTCTTTTTATTATTGTTGCTTTTATGTGATCACCATGAAAAAAAAATGTGTTAAGCTTAGGTAAGCTCAAAAGAGTAAACCTAGGCTAGAACATGAGAATGCTGAGGCAAGTTCTTACTTTTACGATAGGATTTGCGGTTAGGATAGAAATTATACCTAATTTACCTTGCTTGGTTACTAAAACCGGATGAGCTAGACACCGACTTAGAATCATCATATCACCACTCGCTGAAGTAGTGGTGAAGCTAATTCAGTTAAATAATTAGAGGTACCAAAGTCCATAGACAAAGTGCAAACTCCATAAGCCACATCCATGTATTTGAATTTCTAACGAGTTAGGATGTCACATCCTCACTCAACGATGTAGGTGTGAGACTAGTTTGTCGTGTTTAAAGGTTCGAAATACCATGAATATAGCAATTTAATTATGTGAGACAGCAACTAAAGTTTCCATGCCTAGAACCATCGTGAATTGTAGCATTGCATGATTATTAGGCTTAACTCTAGTTGCTTTTTATATTGTTTCCCGAATATTTTGTGATCACCCTAGACTTAATTAGAATTTACCAGAAAATTTCTATAATCAACACTTGTGAAGTTAATTTTTAACACTTTAACTTGATAATTCGCCGAATTGGTCTAGTCCACAATGGATTCGACATCCGACTCTTAAAATGAGCCACTATATTACTTGTATGACTGCGTACACTTGCGTGTGCGCTAGAGCATCGAACAGACATCTTACCAGATCCTTCTTTTCCTCATCCATGTGGGACAAACTTTCCATAGAGAGTCTAAGTGCATCTGCTACCACAATAGCCTTACTCAAATGGCCAAAGAACACTCATATCGTACTCTTTGAGTAGCTCTAGCCACCTCCTTTGTCATTGATTGAGGTATTTCTGTGTGAGCACATATTATGGAGTCTTGTTATCCGTAAACACATCCACATGGACCCCATATAAATAATGCCACCATATCTTTAATGTGAATACCCTTTGTGGCTAACTCAAGATCATGGGTTGGGTAATTTTCTCATGGATCTTTAATTGTCTAGAGGCATATGCTATTATCTTCCATCGCTGCATCAATACACACCCTAGTCCGATTATCGAAGCATTACAATACTACAAAACCATATGTACCCTTCGGGTAGGGTCAACACAGTGCAGTAGTAAGTCGAGCCTTCAACTCTTTGAATCTCTTCTCACAACTTCTGACCATTGAAATTTCACCTTTTCCTGGAGTCAACTTGGTCAAAGGTGCTGCAATAGATGAGTAGCCCTCAACAAATCACTGATAGTAACTTGACTAAACCACGAGAAACTCTTAATGTCAGGGATTCACCGGTCTAGGCAATTCTTCTTGCCTCAATTTTATGAGAATCTACTTTTATGCCTCGCTCGATACCACATGGCCCAAAAATGATACGGAGTCAACCAAAACTCACACTTGCTATTAAACTTGGTATGCAATTGGCGATCTTTGAGAGTACGAGCACTATTATCCAGTGACAGGCATGCTCCCTCCCTCGCTCTTAGAGTACATATGGATGTCATCAATGAACACAATCATGAACAAGTATAGATCGGCTTGAACACTATTCATCAGGTCCATGAAGGTTGTAAGGGCATTCATTGGTAAAGACATAACTACAAACTCATAATGTTCTCTTTGGCATCCACGAAGTCTATCTTGAAGATATCGCCCTCCCGAACCTTGAGTTGATAATACCGGACACGAGATCAATCTTGAAACACTTGGCACCACGAAGAATTTGTCAAAAAAAATCATCAATCACGGGAAAAGAGGTACCAGGTCTTTATGCGACCTTGTTCCATTGCTAATAATGGATGCTGCTCCGACCAAGACCATCCTTCTTCTGGACAAATAAAACTAGGGCACCCCATGGGAGCTTACTCAGCACATTAAGCCTTTATATCGGTCCTCTAACTAATCCTTCAACACCTTTACCTCAGCTGGAGCCATCCTATAAGGAGAAGTTAGAGATGGGTTGTGTATCTAGGTAGAAGGTATTACAAAAAGCTTAATCTCCTGGCCCAGGGAGGAACACCTAAGCAAATCATAGGGAAAGACCTGCGGATACTCACGCACCCTTTATGCTGCTGGAGATGGTTGGGGTCTCGGACTCAACATCCTTAACTCTAACCAGATGGTATACAGCCCATAGAAATCATCCTCAAGCATTAAGAAATGTAATAAATCGACTGCAATTACGGCTAAACTACCCCTTCCACTCCAAAAAGCGCGTTCGCCTAGAAAATAGAAATTCCTGCCCAGGTTCTACAATTTACAGAAGCATAACACGCATACAACCAATCCATGCCAAAATAATATCCAAAGTCAATCATGGCTAACTCTAATAGGTCTGCAGGTGACTTTGTGCAATGGTGATCGGGCATCCTCTATACACCCACCTGCTTCCACAATAGAATCACTGAGCAAGGGTAGAAATCGAAAATGGATCGACAAGTCTAGGACTAACTCCAAAAAGACACCAAATATAAGGAGTCACAAAAGACGAGGTAGCTCTCGGATCTGTAAGACATAAACTTAATATGAAAAACACGCAACATACCGGTGACCACATCAGGAGACCTCTTTTGCTCTGGCGAGTGCTAAAGCATAAAACCTATTTTGGTGCTGATCGCTAGATGAACTAGTCGAGGCACCCTATTGAGGTGATGTGCTGCTGGGCAGCAGAACGGCACAGTGGCATACAAGCTCCACGGAAACCCTTGATCGGGATGAGGGCAATCCCAGAGAGTCTGTTTCTAGGTTTACCACACCGAAACAAGCATCCGGGCCAACTAGGCACCTCCTAGGGTGATTCTTGCCGCACCCCACTGGGAGTGGGAAAAGTGCGCTCCACCTGCATGCAACCTTGGCCTCTCGAATCTGAAGCCTTTCTCCTCCAAAATCTCGAATCTAGATGGGTGGTAATGATGATGGGCGAAAAATAGACTATTCTAGGATTGTTGAGCTATCCACCCCTTAAGCTGACCTTGAAGTCCCATAACTATCGATCAGCCTCTTGGCCTCTCTTTGCCTTCGATATACCAACTCCATATGTTGAGCATGCAGCATAATGCAGGAAAGTCTATGTCTAAATGCGACATAGCAATCGCAGCGAATCCTTACCGAGATAACTGCTGCGTCTATGTACAAAACGACTCATCGAGCCCTCTGGTCCGCCACCAACTCCGGCACATACTTGGATAATCAGGTGAACTCAATTTTCTCCTGAACGGACATGTGACCCTACTTTAAGTTCTAACAAATTCAGTCACCTTTTTCTCCCTCATATCCAGGAAAGAATCGGTCCGAGGAACGCGGTGTATAACTCTTCCCCCACGCTGATAGAGGCCTGCACCCACTGACTGCATCTCACTATTCGAACCATATGTAGGCCACCCACCAGGCAGATGAGGCCAAATCAGCAAAATCTCCATTGGTCACTGTAACCTAGGTGATCTTAAGAATCTCTGGATGAAATTGTGTGAGTCCTCATCCACCTGGACCCAAGGAACTCCGGAGGACCATCCTCGAGAAGTCTCTAATTCAGTCGCTGCTGCTGTGTGCCATTCTGTGGGATATGAGCAACAACTTGTAATTTGGCCTGAGAAGTCAAACCAGCGCCAACATCCACGGATAGCAGCAGCGTGGCGTGGGCAGCGCTGCAGGGCCTGGGGCTCATGAACAAGTGGGACTGCTGATGCCTATGATCATTGCCATCTCCGTAGCCGTCACCGTTTCTATTTCTCCTTCCCGTTCATTCTTATGGGAGCCATGATTTTGCAATCTCGGTGCATGAATTAGAAGAATAGAAGAACTTTTCATTGCATGACATAGATAATGAATATGAGGAACTTTTCTAAATGTGCAATGGACTCTTCGTCATAAGTGTGGCACGTTTCACACCCATGAAAAAGACTCTACTTAACGTGACTTTCAAACACCCTAGGACACTTCAAAACTTATGGCTCTCGTACCAAGTTTATCCGCGACCCAAGCGGACACAGGTTGTAAACACGGGACAAGGAGCACAGGGAGACCCCAAGTCGACCCGCGGCATAAGCATATCTAACTTTATTCACATTAAGCGGAAGACTAAACGTTATATAGAAGAACGTAAGCGTAACACAACATATCACTTGACATACAAAATCAGTTCAGACATACACAAGTCGAGCACTACATACATCCGAGCCTCAACTACATACGATGGGTTGATGGGACAACACCACCAACTAACCCGGACAAGGAATGAAACATAAGTATTAAGAATGTCTATCAAACGGCCCTCGAAACATGAGGAGTCACTAGTAAACTGAAGATATACTCTGAAAGGGGTCTAGATATGAGGATGGCAGAGCCAAACACACATATCATAAGACAGTACAACATAGAAAACATGTGGGTCAGTACTTGGAATGTACCGAGTATGTAAGGTAAGTAAAAGTGAATATTTAAAAACATAAAATTCATAAGAGTAGGATGACATGATCATAAATGCCAAAGTCATAAAATAAACGTAAGAAACTCAACGTTAAAAATACACATTCATAAACTGTTGTAATCGCAAACATGAGAGAAAAGCATTTCATAAACATGACTTGAGACAAGGAACATAATCATAATGTGCATAAATGATGAGGAACAATGGGAGATTCTTATAATCGACATATAATACACTTTTATAGGTCCGACCCTGCACCTAGTCGGGAGAGGCCATCATACCTTGCCAAGGGTAGAACCATGAAGTGCGTATCACTCCAGAAGGCCCATTAGGGCATAGAGGACAGTCACAAGGAGGTCCCAAACATAACCTATGGTGGCACGTAGTTACAGAGATTCGGAGAGTGAAATGGACCACACGAACCAACTTGGTGTTAAGTACTACTCTGGCGCCATCGTGCCTCCTGGGTAACATATATGATATGCATAGGCTAGTTAAATCATGAAAATCATAGACATGCTTAGGGCCACAGACTAGCCATGGGAAACTAAGCTCTGTGAGTCGGCCAAAGTCATAAATCATGAATAATACTTTACATGTGGGCATTGCCCAATAATTAAACATACTTGAAATTCTTGAATTTAGCAAATCAAGATCATAAAGGCATAGGTAATTGAAAACAGGCTTGTAAATCGTAAATTTATAGCATAATCAAAAGATTATCAAAATCATAAAGCCCCATGAAAATCTCATGATTAGGAACTTTAAATTTGAAACACTAAATCACAATGAATTCTAATAACATACCCATATCGGTTTCTTAAGATTCACGCATTGGGTTAAAACCCCATAAGATTTAACTTGTAGGAATTCCATAGATTAAAGAGAATTGGGCATGGGTGTGGATTAGACTACCCATTCAAACCCCACATACCTAAAGAGAGACAAGATTCTACAATCTCTAGATTGCCCAAGTAAAAATTGATGAAGAATACCTTTAAATCACCTAGATCACCCTTCTATCACCTTCCCAAACCTTTGCATGCATGAGTGAGGAATCAGGCTGATCTTTCCTCTTAAACACCCTTTCTATTAAAACGACACTAGTAGGCCCTAGGACTTAGGAATTATGGAAAAGACCTTACTAACAATTACAAAATTTGTAATTAGAAATTTACGATAGACTGGATGACTCGTGGCCAAGGCTAACGACTAGTGGTCTAGAGTCGTGGAGTCTACTTCATGGCATTTCACTCAGGGGATCCCGAGGACCCCACAAATTGTGATGGCTGACAATGACTCGTGGTCACCACCGTGATCCTTACTGCCCAAACCATCGATCCATGCCACAGATGACCTCACGAGTCGTGAGTCTGACCTCAGTCGTGGTCATGCTCGTGTCCTCACCCAAACTCCTTGCCAAGGCCCTACTTGACCACAAGTCATGATGACTTGTGGTTGATCTCGAGCAAATAGCATGCCCGAGTGGCGCTTTATAACTTAAATTAGTTTTGTTTATCTAAGGGTCTTTATACATTTTCATGTAGTTTATATATAATGAAGATATGTGCTAACCAGCATGATTAGTCTTTGTTTGTAGTTTTGATGATTTTGAGGAACTAATCCATGAGTTGGTGAAGTAGAGGCTTGGAATCGGAATTACAACGCGGCAAGGAGGCACGAAACAACCCACTGTAGCATCGGTGCATTGCCACGGCAGGCAGGCTGCAGGACATAGATGTGCCAGCACGCTGCCATGGTGACACGGCGTACCAACGCGGCAGGTCTTGCCGAGGGTCGATTTTTGGGTGTTCTGGAAGCCTCACGTTACCTCCGTGTCACGGGCGGTGCTCCATGATACACTCCGTGACACGAGTCGTTCCATAACAGGCTAAATTGTGCACGTTTTCCATTTACTATAAATAGGTCCCTTAGCTTGTAATTCCACTTTGTCACGATTTTATTAAGAGAAAACCACCTAGGAGTGAAGGGAGAAGTGGGAGAACTCATCTAAGTTTGGAAAATTCCCTTACTCATCTACCAAATTCTACGTAAGTATGTAGTTTAGTAATATTTTAGTTGTAGTTTATGAACATGAATGGTTAGAACCTTCCTCTAGGAGTTGAAGCCATGAAATATGATTGTGATTTTTATGAAATTGTTTTGGAATTAAGTTATTGATTGTGTTTTCATTCTTGCATTCTGGTTGTTTGGTTTGTTTCCTTAGTTGAGTCCAGAAAACTATACTATGTTTAGCAGGAAATAACGAAAAGCATTACCACAGATGGACATAAAATGTGAATATTTATATCTCATGACTAATCTTGTGTTGAGATAAAATATCTTCTGCTTGATTGTGAAGCGAGATTATAAGATACAAGCCAGGATTATCACATCACCACTCGAAGAAGTAGTTGTGAGGATAAGTTGAGTTAAATGGTTTGACGCACGAAAGTCTCTAATCGTTCCCAGTAAACCTAACATAATTAATTGCCCGCGAACTAGAAATTAGCATCCTCGCTCACAATGATGCGGTGAGGCTAGATTGCCGTGTTTAGAGGCTCGGAAGACCATGAACATGCAATTCTAATTATGTGAAATAACAATTGATAGTTCCATGCTTAACCCATTGTCAATCGTAGTATCGCATGATTATCTGGTTTTAACTCTATGTTGCTCTAGAGTAATTTAGGAATATTTCGTTGACCAAACCTGGGGCCAATTATTCTCCATCAAAAATGCTCTATAACCAACACTTTAGGTATTTTAAGATCACACTAGAAATAGATAGTTAGAGGAATTGGTCCAGTCCCAGTGAGTTCGACATTAGGTTCTTAAAAGAAGCCACTATATTACTTGCCGGCCGTACACTTGCGGGCACGCTTAATGCGGGAGCGTCAACGCCAAGCTACAGCGCCGTTGCCAGGACTCGGCGAAGTTTTGATAATTTATCTGTTTTTGTGAGATTTTGAATTTCCTTAAGTGTTGAGAAACTGTCTTAGTTTGACTTATTGCGGGTGACGGGTTGTCTGCCGGGCTGGCTAGGAATAGGAAACGTGGGCAGTTGCTTGAACTGAAAAGTCAAATCCATTTGCGAAGAGAGTAGCTCTAGAGTAAAAGGCGAAGAAACTTCAAGAAAAAGGTACAACAACAACCACCAGCGGGACAAGCACAGTTGTCGTCGGAAGCAATGGCGGCAAGACCATTCGCGAAGTGGACATACCCACTAACGACAAATGTGAACTCTGGTAACCATGTGGATCCACGGAAGGGAACTTTGAGCTTAAACAAAACATGAATTGCATCTGTTACATTCTAGTGGTCAGATTCGCGGAATGGCAGATGAGACCGTAACGCACTTACGAGAGCTTTTTAGAGATTAGTGACACGTTTGTCCCCATCGGCGTGTCCCACAGTTATGTGCAGCAACCCTCTTCCCATTCTCGTGTTGTTGGGAGAGGCGAAAAAGTGGTTGAAGGCTGAGCCACCGAACTCCATAATTTCATGGAATGACTTGGCTAGGAAGTTCCTTGTAAGATTTAACTCCTTCAAGCAAAACTGCAAAGTTGAGAAGTGAGATGCTCGGTTTCAGCGAAGCGATGAGAACTTATATGGCTTCAGGAAAGATTCAAGTCATTGTTGGTATTCCATCACCAGCAATCCAGAATGGAAGTGCTGGCCCATACCTTTTTAGAAAGTCTAGACCCACACACAAAAATATTACTAGACTCTACATCGGGTGGGCAAGCCTTGGAGAAAACATATGATGAGTTGTACACTTTGTTGAGCAAAGAATTGCTCAAGGAAATCGGTGGCATAGCGGAGTCATCAAGAGAGGGGCGGGGAAGAGATTGGGGTTGATAGAAGTAGATGGTTTGAATGCCTTAGCAAAACGGTGCTTCGTTCCGGCATCGGAATGATGACTCGATTGACAAACCCAGTATGAACCAACACCGAGGCGAGTGTGCAGTTCGCTTAAGCTCCTGGGTGGTGTGAAATTTGTGTGTCTTGGGCACAATGTAGAATCTTGTGGAACCAATCGGAATCAGTCAATTTTGTTGGTAATGTGCATAGGAATCAGAATTTTAGGAACAACTCAATAGAGGTGGCGGGCCACCCAAATTTTCTTGGGGTGGAAACCAAGCGAGAATTATATGCAACTCAGCCTCGGCAATAGGCGAGAATAGGCGGAATGATGGGCAATTGAGTAGCAACATTGAGGAAACACTGCAGAAAATCATGGAGACCCAGAATCAGTTAGCGGAAAATCAGGCGAGGATGGCGCTTAGCTTAATGAATCAGCAAGTAGCCACCGCCAATCTTGAAAAACAAGTGGAGTCGAGATAGCGGTGCTCAAAACATGAGGCCACAAGGGGATTACCAGGTGGCACATAGATCCTAACCCCCGACAGATCAATTCCATTAGTCTTAGAAATAGGAAGCAATTGGTTGATGCAGTGCTTAAATGAGATGAAAGGAGGTGCGGACGAAGTTTGGTTAGACCATGACCATCCACCGTCTTGGGCAAATCGAGTCTTTGGGCAACAAAATGCAATCTCATTGCATTCCAGCACAGAGACCACCACCACCCTTCCCTCAAAGATTCAGAAAGAGCAAGGAGGAAGAATGTTTCAAAAGTTCTTTGAGAGCTTCAAAGAACTTCACATAAATTTGCCTCTTATTGATGTCTTGGGAATGCCCAGAAGTATACTAAACACTTGAAGGGCGTGATGGCGAACAAAGTTAGATTGGTGGACGTTCAGACTGTAGCACTGACTAAGGAGTGCAGTCACCGGAGTGGCCAGGCAAAATGCCAAAAGAAGCTCAAGGGCCACTGGAGTTTACCCTCCCATACAGAATTGTAAAGATGAGGTGCTCTGACTTTGTGTGATTTAGGGGCCGATTAATCTAATGCCCTATCCTTATTCAACACCCTGGGGTTGGGAAAGGCAGGCTGACAAGGTTGATGTTGCAGTTGGCTGACAAGTCGCGAGTGACACTGACGAATAATAGAGGACCTTTTCATCAAAGTAGGTAAATTTATTATACTGCTTGTTTTATTTTAGATTTTTCAAGTTGATGACCCAAGGCACCCTCAGTCTAGGGACGGCTAGTCTCTTGGCCACCGGAGGAATAGTAATTGACTTAAGAGCAGGGACCCAGAAAATAAGGGTCGAGGATGAAGAAGAACTCTTAGCGTCTTCAAGAAATGAACCCATCCGCACACTACAAAAACCTTTGTCAGGTTAGTGTGTTGTCAGAGGATGAGTGTGGGGTGGAGGATTCCATGGGTGCACGGCCAAGGCAATGTCAAGTGTTCATCCCGAGTCCTGATAAGAGGGCTTCAACTTTGAGAAGAAGTTGGAGAAGAGAGGAGAGTGGAGTTGTTTCCTCTAAACAGCAAGAAGAGATAGTTTCCTCAAAGAACCCAGGTATGAGATGTCTGAGATGATCATTATCGTGCCACGACGTAAAAAAGGCACTCTTTGGGAGAACGGCAAAATTTACCTCGAGTACAATTTATGTTTGATTTGTGTTAATTTTTGTTATTTTTATTTTTGTTTGTGTTTTGGTGGAAAGTTGGCACATGGAGAAATCTAGGCCCTCAGGAGGAACTAGTAAGCATGGAAGAGATGAAGTGTGGTCAAACACACTTATGCAAGTTGAGAAACTACATGCTTTTAGCTGAAGGCCTAAGAACCTCAAGATATTCTCACCCTCTTCTTTAAATGTTATTGGATATATGAGGACATAGCAGCAGTTGAAATCATGTAAGAGTGAGGAAATTTCAAATTTCAAATTTTTTAATATACTGAAATTGTTGAGTGAATGTAATGCTTGTGTGAAATATTGGAAAATTTTTGAAAAATATTTGTAAGTCAAGCATGACTTCATGTAATTAGTTTTACGTTCGCATGCTGGACAGAGTCTTTTGAACTGAAGGCAGAAATTTTCTTTGTCTGTATATAATGTCTTGATCTTAGTTGAGGACTATTTCAACGATGGATGAGATAACGAAACCGTCTTAGGGAAAATTGGCTCCCATTGATGTAGATTTTACAACCATAGCTAATTGTTAGCGATGTCTTTATTGTATGCTATACATGATTGTAAGATGCAAGTATGTTCAGTGTTGAAGCATGCAAGTGTATAACTTTAGGAGTAAGACACTTAGGCTCTTGATTTGTCAATGTAGTTTAAGCTTATGTTCTGATCTCTTGCAATTAACTAGTAAGAGTCTGTGATGTGCCACATGAGTGTAAGGTTTTTGGTATTACGTACTGTGTGTGTGAACTTGCGGTGTGTTTATAAACGAAATGAAGGATGTGAATTGTAGGAATGATTTAGGCATTTCTTTGAATGAACCTAATTTTTGTCCCTCATTCATACAGAAAATTAAATCTTAGATTAGCCCCAATTGAGCCTTAGGCACTATTCACAGTAAGCTACACCATAAGCTTAATCCCCTTTTTATTTCATTAATATGAATTTAGTCAAAACTCCTAAGCGCTTAAAGAAGAAAAAATCTGTAAGAGTAAAGGAGTGAGAAGAATGAAAAGAAAGGAAAAGTAGCAAGTTGTAGAAGTTGAGAAAGGTCAAGGTTGCACTTATTAGAAGGTTGGGTTTTGTAAGAGTAGAAAATAAACTAATGAAAAAATACTTATAGAGCTCCTTACTAAAACAGTCAAAGTGCCTAAAGGAAGGGAACATAAGAGGAAAAAGAAAACTGGAAAGGACAAGGGTGAAGTGAGGAAGGGAAGTTCGTAATGAGGGCGTGATCATATTAAAATCGCTTAGGAAAGATAGTCACTATTCTTGGCCATAATAGTACCTACGTACCTGAGTTACATTACAACTAAAAGTCCTACTTGATCTTACATTCATACATCCTCAAATTAATTGGAGTAAAACACTAAAGAAAGCTTAAACATAGGTCATTACCCGATGCATGTGAATTCTTTGTGGTGAGTGTAATTCCTTCATGTACCCACACATGTTGTGATGTAAAAATTGTTTTGCGTGTGAAATTGGGTAACTCTCTTTCCGTGAGGGCACATGTTGAATGAAGGATATAATTCATATGGGATTTATTAATCAGTTGATTTGCATGAGTTAGCTAAGATTAAGAGTTGATTATGGAGGTTAGGAAGTCTTAACGAAGTTATATGTCATTTATTAATTAAAGCGTGCATGCTCTATTTTTGGCTTATATCTTAAATAATCATTATAGTCGTAGTTTGAATTAACTTGCTAGATTAGTTATGTCTGAGTCTCCGTATGCATGAGGTGTAAAGTTGTTCGAGGACAAATAAGACTTTAAGTGTGGGGTTGTGATCTCGGGCACAATAGCATGCCCAGTGACGCTTTATAACTTAAATTGGTTTGTTTATCTGATTATTTATACATTTTCATGTAGTTTTATATAATTGTGAAATTATGTGCTAACTTAACATAGTTACTCTTTGTTTTATAGGTTTCGATGATTTTGAACTAATCCATGAGTTAGTAGTAGAGGCTTGGAATCGGAATTAAATCGCGAACGTCGGCAAGGAGGAGGCGCGAAGCGGCCCCACCTTCATGCGCGTATGCCACAGCTTGGCGGAAGGCTGCGCGGCATAGATGTGCCAACGCGCTGCCCCGACGGCGTGACCTCTGCCAACCGCAGCAAGAGTCTTCTTAGAGGACAATTTACAGGTGATTTACGAGCCTCCGCGTTACCTCGTGTCACGGAGGCGGTGCTCCTGGCCTCCGTGACACGGAGCCGTTCCATAACAGGCTAAATTGTACACGTTTTCCATTTACTATAAATGGGTCATAGCTCCTAATTTCCACTTTGTCACGATTTTATTACGGAAAACCACCTGGGAGTGAAGGAGAGTGGGAGAACTCATCTAGGGTTTGGAAAATTCCCTTCTCATCTACCAAATTCTTGTAAGTGTATAGTTTAGTAATAGTTTAGTTGTAGTTTAAAAGATGAATGGATTTAGAGCCACCTCTGAGGTTGAAGCCATGAATTATGATTGTGATTTTATGAAATTGATTTTGGAATTTAAGGTTATTGATTGTTGTTTTAAGTCTTGCATTACGGATTGTTGGTTGTTTTTATGATTGATCACCATGAAAATATATATTTGAACAGGAAATAGCTTGAGAAAGCATTACCTAGGTCAGAACATGAGAATGTAAAGAGCATGATTGTATCTATCGATATAATCTTGTGTTGAGGATAGAAATATACCTAACACCTTGCTTGGGATTATCACATCAACACTCGAAGAAGTAGTTGTGAGGCTAAGTTGAGTTAAATGGTTAGAAACACGAAAGTCCTTAATCGTTTCCCCGTAAACCACAACATAATTAATTGCCCACGAACAGAAATTCGCATCTGGCTGCAATGATGCGGTGAGGCTAGATTGCCGTGTTTAAAGGCTCGAAATACCATGAACATGCAATTCTAATTATGTGAAATAACAATTGATAGTTCCATACTTAACCCGTATTGCCAATCAATAGTATCGCATGATTATCTGGTTTTAACTCTATATTGCTCCTAGAGTAATTTTAAGTGTTCGTTGACCAAACCTAGACTTAATTATTCTCCATCGAAAATGTCTATAACCAACACTTTAGGTATTTAAGAACACACTAGAAATGGATAGTTAGAGGAATGGGTCCAGTCCCTGTGGGTTCGACATTCCGATTCTTAAAGAGAGCCACTATATTACTTGCACAGTTCGTACACTTGCGGGCCTTAATGCGGGCGTCGGCGATCGTGGTGCTCCTCATGAGCCACTTAATGGATCGTTCTGCGATCTGGTGAAATTTCAATTTTCTATATTTTGACTTCCGGAACGATCTCAGGTTTCCGGGTTATAACACCTTCTTCTCCTTCCTTTTTCTCTTCTTTCTTAGGAGTCCTCATCTTGACCTCCTCTAAGACCCTCTTTTTTCATTTCCTCCGTGTGAATTCACGCCACATTTAATAACACTCAAATCACCCTGAAAAACTGTGACCCAAACCTTATCAATAAATATCCCAGCAAAGTTGGGGTTGATTCCACGAGGGGAATATAGTCAAGATATCGAACAACGCTAGTATTGAAGCTTTTAAGTATGTTATCTCTAAAAAAGAGGGTTTTATAAAAGCAATTATATGACAATATTGGGAATTAGTTATTTATAAGTTCATAATTACTTTGGGTTTTACAATTGTGATCTATCCACAATGCTTACTTGTAGAACTTGATAGCTAGTCATCCATATATTTAGTTTATCCCTTTGGATGACTATACTTAACATCAAGTAGGTTAAGTGTCATGAGCGATTTCACTTTAACCATTATCAATTTGTCCCAAATTAACAATTCAGCGGTTGCAGCTCAAGTCATAAAATGACCCATAAGATCGAACATTGTTGTAATTCTCTTTTCCTAATCTCTACTTTTCTAGAGTACAAGAAAGTAAAGAATTCGAGTAAGTCTAACATTGCGCTCCATTAAGAAACATTAATGATAAAGAGAATACAATACAATTGTTTAGCATTGGTTTAGAATCACATTGTTCAAGTCTAGATTTTTAACTCACAACGGTTCCCACAATCCTATTTGTGGAAGTTTTAGCCTCTCATAATTGTATGAAAATTATAAATATTCATACACAAACATAATTTAGAACTCATAAAGATGATTGGAAGAAAACCCTGCTTTATTATTACAAGAATTAATTATGAACAAGTCACGAATAATTTAAGAATCAACTTAAGAAAATCCTAAAAGTTGTTCTCCAATACTCCAAACTCTTTATAATTGGTCTCTACATTTGTCTATCTCCAAATCTGACTCTGTTAACAAAAAATTAACCTAGAAAGTATTTATACAAATAATTGTAAACTTTTCCTAAATTAATGAGCGCTAAAATTGTGTCGACTTCACCTACGACCAGTAACATGATTTCTGGTCATACCTTCCTCGTACATTGACTGAATTCTTTTGATTTTGTTTAAGTTTTGGATTCTAGTACTACTCATACCATGGACCTAAAGTCACCACAATCTAGTCTTGGTTTTAACTTGCAACTTTTGGCATCCTCTGTTTACTTTCACGAGTGGCTTGATATGACTCGTACCTTCATCCTATGACTAGTGACTTCTAGTCATACATTGATATCTGCCATTCTTTAATTATTTTTGAGTACAACATGACACCTTGGTGGGTATTAGGTAGATCTCAAGATCCATAGTTTTACTACCCGTACTGGAGACTTGTCTTTACGGCGTCTTCTATAATTTATCACATTGCTGATGCATTTCATTACCCGGGGTGGTACGACTCTTACAATAAGTCGTACTATTCCTTAATGCCTCAAACACTTAGTAAGACTTTTCCACGATTCTTAGTATGGCTATTATTAGGAAAATTTATGGCTCGTACTAAGATTCGTAATTAGACTTTTTGCATTTTTTCTTCTTTTGCACATTTCAACTCCAAAACCTAATTTCCTAAAAAAGTACAAGTGCCTCATATACATAAAGACATACACAAGTCCATTCTTATTTTCTCGAGTTTAAACGCCAGTGTTGTAAACCTACAACATATCACCAGTCCTCTTTGTTCGGAAGAGATGGATTTATCTCAAGATGTGCATAGACTACGGTCAGTTAACAAGGTCACAATCAAGAATAAGTATCTCACCCGGGATTGATAACTTGTTTGAGTAGCTCCGAGTGCGCCAAGTGATTTGAAGATAGACCTCGAATCCGATGTGAATGACTAAAGTGAGTGAATGTTGAGAGGCTCATAGCTCTGATATTCTACCCATCCAGGTGCAGAAGATGTACCATGATCTATGGGAAGTCTATTGGTGGAATGACATGAAGAAGGATATTTCAACGTTTGGCAATAAGTGTTTGAATTACCAATAGGTAGAGTCATTCAACTTATTGAGAAGGTTAAAGACGGCTCGAGTCGCTAGAAATCATATACGTATATTAGGAGGAGAGAGCTTGAGTTCACTATTAATGATTGGGTATTTCTGAAGGTGTCTGCTATGAAGGGAGTCATGAGGATTGGAAAGAAGGGAAGCTAACTGCTCTATATATTGGTTCTTATAGGATACACTAAAGGATGTTGGCAAAGTGACTTATGAGTTCTGATTACTAAGCGGAGTTCAAGCGGTGCATCCAGTTTTTCCATGTGTCTTTGCTGAAAAAGTTCATTGGTGATCCAGCTCTAGTTGTTCTAATAGAAAGCATGGGTGTGAAGGATAGCCTTACCTATGAGGACGTTCTGGTTGAAATACTTGATCATCAAGTTCAGGTTGAGAACAATGAGGTAGCTTTGATGAAGATTTTGGAAATTAGCTATTGAGGGAGCTACATAGGATGTCAAAGAGAGATATGATTGCTAAATACCAACATCTTTTTCCTTCCAGTTCAATTGTAGCATGAGGTATGAGTTTCCTCCATAGTGGGTATTCAGTTTCATGTCAAGTTTATCTCTATCAATTTCTTTCGTGTCTTAGTATGCATGTATGATTCATGAGTTTCACTTCAGTCATGTATCTCAGTTTAAGTCAATCGCTCCGTCAGTTTTCAGCTACAGTTGTTCGGTTTTGGGATTGCAGTTCCTTCCCTATTCTTCTTATGCCTTGAGTCTACATTCTAGGATGAATATTCCAAAGGGAGATAACGTAACACCGCAAAAGCCCCTATGATGTTGGACCGAGGCATGAAATGGAAAATAGGGAAAATCTTACCATATCATGGAACGAGTCATCAAGTGACCCATTACAAGTATTGAAGACCCATCAAGTAAGTCTTTAAGTGTGGAAAGTTGGTAAAAATGTGTACGACGATTCTGAACCACTGAATGATACGGTGTGAGTACGAAAAATGACCCCAAGCTAGCCCATGGCCTAACATGCTATTAAACTTAATAAACATAAGTGGAAGTTGCATAAAAAATAATTGTCAAAAATGCAGTTTGAAAAGAGTAAACATAACTGAAAAGAATACTAAACAAGCGTATGCAGCTAAGCCAACTATTAGCGATGAGTTCTTTGGGACAAGCTCCTAGAGTAACTCTAAAGTCGACTAAGTGCTGCACTAGCGAAAAAAACATCGTCCTTGGAAGATGAAGACTCCTGTCAGTTTTTGTTGGAATCGTCGGAAGGACTACTAATGATGCTGAGACTGGGAACCTGCTCCTGTATCATAATACAATAAAACATAGAATGTATGCGTCAGTACTTAAAATGTACCGAAGTTATATATAGAATAAAGAATGGGAAAATAAGCAAGTGGGCGAAATAACGAAGTAACCAGCGATACTTAATATTGATAAAAGCAGGCTAGCTAAGTATGGTCAATGATCACCCTGGCTGACAGTCATAAACATGTCCTGGAATTTAAATGTGGAACCTTCTGAAATTGTACTAACAACTAGGAGAGTCTATAACTTATATATAACCATGAGGTGGGCCAATTATTAGATGTAGCCACCTCAATGGGAAAACCCTTTGTGCCTTGCCGAGTATAGTGGTGAGCTGGACAAGTCATAAGTCTTGGATCGTTGGGCCGTAACCTCTGGTGGCAATGTAGTTCTAGGAACCTGGGTGTGCTGGAGACCTCGATCCGCTCAGTGCTAATTACTACTCCACTGTATAGTTCAACTTTACCACTAAGTTGATAACAAGAGGATTGCGAGTCCTAGACTAATGTCAAGAATACTTATTTTGGAAATGGCGAGTCGGTAGGATCGGGAAAACTAAAAATTAGTGTTCTATTACTAGTTAGAGCTTCTTATCTGAAAATTAGTGTTCTAATACTAGTTAGAGCTTCTTATCTGGAAGCTTGTAACCGTCTAATGAACTATCTGATAATTGATACTGATGGTTCCTAAGTATGATAGGCCTTATACGAAAGCGTAAATAGCATCTAAAAAACAAACTGATAACTAATAAACAAAAAACTAGGATTGGGAGGTATAACTGACACCTCAAGAAAACTTACTACATTCAAACTGATCTGCTAGGCATTGCTGTGAAGTCTGAGATGCTAGGTACTGATTAAGACAGAGTCTAGCGACAAGCTAACTTTGCTCCCATAATTATAATAACACTGGAGTTATAATATAGGAATCAACAACAATTTCATCTAGAAAATCATGCAAGGCTCCTTTAACTTTAATTAAGAGCTAGGGCTAAGCGCACATGTGATAATAGATATAAACTTCCAAAGAATTTAATGACATGATCTAAAAGAAAACCCACAATTTCTTAATACAACACTAGCTTTGAACAAGGCAAGGAGTAGAGTAAAGTTTTTAGAAAGGTTTTCGAACACATGGGAAGGAACAATTTATTGTTAGAATTCCTTATACACAGTCTAGAATATTCGAGAAGAAATCTTGAGAATTCTTGAAGAACACTGGAAGCCCTAGCTTAGCTCTGCATTATCTATTTGGAACTTCTTTCTCTAGGGAGGTCGTGATTTGGAGTGAAATAGGAGGATTAAGTCGATTACCCCTTTAATTCTGTGCAAAACATGCCCAAAACAACATTGTTTAGGAACGAAAATAGAAAAAGTTATGAAAATGCCCCTGAGATAAAAGCCTGGAAGCGCCGACGAGGACCAATGGAGTCACGAGAATGTGTGTGTTTTGTTGACAACATGACTCATTAGGACTAGTCATTGGTCTGGTGTCTTGAAATTCAGGCTCCTTTGAAATTGGCAATGAAGGGGACCATGACTCGTTTGATGAATCAATGGGGTCATTACATTTTCCTCATGTCCCACATGAGACCGAGCATAACAAAAAGCCCCTCTAACGGATGACACCACGACTGATTAGTTTATCCAATGAGTCATTATCATGTCTCATCCTTACTATTGGGATTGAAGGATTTTGAGACAAGTCTGCAAAGGGTAGACACAGCGCTCATCGTATGAAACGTAGGTCGTTGTTTCACTCGTTGTTACTAGAAGTGATTATCAGCCATGCTTTGGGCTCAGCCGAAGTCACCACTGCAGTCGTTACAACGGATGACTCGTCATCGATACGTAAATTCCCTTAGAAGGGTGTAATTGATTATTGAGATGGGAGTGCAACTGAGTGTTGACAAGAAGACTTATTACTCCTCCTGCCAGGTCATTCCATGTTGCGTTGGTTCCCGAAAATAACTGGTAGGGCTGACCACAACTCGGACAATAGGTCATTGCCATTGACAATGACTTTCGTTGTATGCAGTCATTTTGAGATAAATTTTTTTCTTCTTCCTGCTAAGTCAGATTTTGGTCTAAAGTGTTTTGGGATGTTACAATATCTCTCCTTGGGATCGACCATACTCGAATGAAGGCTAAAACTTCTTTGGAAAATCGGGAAAAGAGATGCAATTCCAAGGCGAGACTATAAACTAATTTTGAGGATCAACTAACTCTTAACTGAAGAACATGCTAATTGAATTAACACTAGAATGCACATTGAAAACCTGAATAGAGCTGGTAGTACTAAACTGAATAGAGTATTGAGGAGGAATTTAATACCTGATCTGAAAAGGCGAACTGGAAGAGATTAAATGTGGATATCTAGCCATCATATGTATGCTTCCCATGTGGCCCCCTCAAGTAGCTGATTACTCCACAAGACTTTTACTAAAGCAACCTCCTTGTTTCTTAGCTTATGAACCTGACGGTCTAGGATCTGAACTGGGACTTCTACGTAAGAGACTATGCTTATTGTTTATCTAATGGAACAACTAGGTCGGATCACGATACACTTCTTCAATAGTGACACATGGAAGGCTGGGTGCATAGATGCTAACTTCAAAGGTAATTCTAACTCAAAGCCACATTGCCAATTCGCCATAGAATCGTGTAGGTCCTACATACCTCGAATTGAGTTTCCCTTTCTTTCCAGCCTCATCACCCCTTTCATGGGTGAAATTTTAGATAAACCCAATAATCTGGCAATTCAAATCTTCTACTCACATCAACATAAAGTTTCTGTCGACTCTGAGCTGTTTCAACCTTACTCTAATAAGTTGCACTACATAGCTTTATGAACTAGGTCTAGTTCTATCAAGGTAGTTTCGCCCTTCAAGCCTACCTTATGAGACCTACACCTTCTACCATATGGGCCTCAAATAGAATACATCAATTCTAGATTGGTAGTTGTTGTTGTATGAAAACTCAATGAGAGGTAGGTGATCATCCCAACTTCCCTTGAGGTTGATCACACAAGCTCTCAATGATGCAGGGCATATTATATGCCCAAAGATACTCAAATGTCAGTTTTGCCTTTATCAATAATATTTGTCGTTCTCATATAAATTGTAGAAGTGTGAATTTATACTAACCAACATGATTAGCGTTGTTTTGCAGGAAAAACATACTTTTTATGGAGCTAAATTCATGTTGGGAGGAATTGGAGATGGACTCGGGAGCGAGCAAGGGGTGGCCAAGCAGAAATAAAGAGGCTCCGCGATGGAGCCATTTCACGCTGCATCGCGGATGCATTCTGTCTAGGAGATTTAATTTCAAGGGTGCAAGAGAGGGTCCGCAATCGTGCCGTGGCGTTGGATTTAGTACCTGGAACTTGACATTCAGTGAAGGTGCGCATTTGCGCAAGTGGCACGGCCCAGGCATGCTCCGCGTTGTACCGTGCCACGTTGAACAATGCCTGGACAGCTAGAGTTCAGAGGCACTCCGCGCGTTTGCACCGTGTCACGGAGGTAGTGCTCCGTGATGCCTCCATGACCTTGCATTTTTATTATTTGAGGAAAAATTATCACTAGTATAAATAGAACACTTAGGTTCATTTTAATTGTCCCGACTTGGTGGAGCAGGCGTGGGTTACAGGCAGTTGAGAGGACGAAAATTCTTAGGGTTTCTCTATCCCTTTCTCCTTTCTTTCAATTGTTTGTATGCTTGACACTCATTTAACGATGTTTAATCCACAAATGAGTGGATAATTTCACTTCTTCTTGAGGTTAAGAACATTTGTATTGAAATGTAATTGTTGATCATCTGGTTTTTTCCATCTTTTCTTTCATAGTTGTTCTATTAATTCTTGTTCTTACTGCATTAATATCAGCCTTCGTTAATGTATATCTAAAAGTATGGTTTCACTCGAGAGAGCACGAAATGGGAAAGTTGTGAATTAATAGGATATGATTTTTTCTTGGTTTGGGAAAATTGAGGTGATTTACCTTCAGGATAAGCCTGAAAAGTCGTATTAGTCAAGTGTGGATCGGTTTTGTATAACTAGAACATGAATTTCTTCTTATCATGAACACGTAGGTGGAAAGGTTCACTGATTCTTAAGTTGGGTTATATACGAGTTTTAATCCATAGGCATAAGTTCCGACTAGCAATAGGAGGAAAAGATAAACCATGTATGTTGATAATTAATTTCTTTACATGTTCGTTCTAACCTCAACATTATCACATTCATAGTTCAGACTCACTTGTATTTATTTTAGCCATGATGGCAAAATTAGATAACAAAATATAAAAACTTTTCTTCCTGCTTTGACATGCAGGTTTTAGAGTAACGGTAAATTGACACTTGGTGATTTTGCCTGTAGTCCGGTCACTGTGCAGGATCGATACTTAGCTTACTTAAGCCACTTACTACGCATTCGACCACGTGCACTTGCGTGTAGTCATCCGGACAGCCGAACAAGTTTTGGCGCCGTTCTTAGGGGGTGGCAATTGTGAAGTATAATTTTCTTAATGTGTTAGTTGCTATTTCTTTATTTTAGTGTTATTAACTTAATTCTTAACCTGTATTTTGCAGATAACAGAGTCTCTGACTGAACACTGGCAAGAGACAAAGAGCTGGTGGACCCATCCTTAGAAGCTAGGAAAATTCCATCGCCAACGGAGAGAAGCTCTAGGAGAAAGCTGGATTGCTGAGACAAACAATCCTGGAGACACCACAGAATCCACCACTTTGCAGAGTGTTGAGTACGAGAAATGCTTGGCCACTAGTTCGCGATGTGGCAATCACATGCTAGCAATCTCCCATCTAGCATTCGCAAACACAAGCCGGAGGGAGTTGAGCTTAAACGAATATGGTGTGCAATTATTTGCATAATGACGGTTCTTAGGTCTCCCTCACGAGGATCCACAGCAACATCTTTAAAATATTTTGGAAGATAAGTGACCTTATCCCCGCTGGGTATCAATAGATTATGTGTGGGCTTACATTGTTCCCATTTTCACTTTTGGGGAAGCCAAAGGTGGTTGAAAGAAGCGACACGAATTCTATAACCACATGGGATAGTCTTGCTAAAAGTTCTTGATCCGGTTCTTTCCTTCGATAAAACAGCAAGACTTAAGTCAAATTCTAAGTTTTAAATGAGAAGAGGAGCAATCTGTAAGCTTGGGGAGAGATTCAATTGGCTGTTGCGGGATTGTCCTCATCCTTCAAATCATGTTGTGAGTACACTTTTATTGATTGGAACCCACACAAAAATCTTGCTGGACTCAAAATTGGAGGACAAAGCATTGAAAGACATGATGAACTGTATACTTTGTTGAATCATATTTCACGGAAATCAGGGTGAATCTGGACTCTTGAGGAGGAGCAAGGAAAGCATTTGGAGTCTTAGAAGTGGATGGTTTACAGCTATCGCTGAGATAGCTGCTTTGCAGAATCAACTCAGCACCACGCCGGAAACATGAGCCAAGATCGATCTCAGAAGCCAGTGAATACGGTCACAGCAAATTTGGTGTGAAGTGAATGCGGGGAGTAATGTTTCATTTGGATGGTAACCGGGCAAATCGACTCGGTGAACTTCCTTGGCTTAATGCACAAAGGAATGATCACCCAGCAATGTGCAGTGGCATATTTACAGTTTCCAGCTGGAGGAATCTTTGAATTTCTCTTGGGGTAGCAGCAACCATCGGGGGCAAAGAGATTCGAGTCGAGGGTGCAAAGGAATCAAGGAGGGCGGCAGGCCTATAAACTGTCTGAAACAAGCAATGCCCTCCTCCAACACCCATCCCACCCAAGCATTAGGGAGATGTTCAAGCCAGTGATAGCTAACCAAGCTCAATTGCGGGCTGACTATGTCAAATTGGCAGCCGAGGTCAAGAATAATCAATTAGCTACAAAGACGGCTGGGTATCGGTTTGGGCAGTTTCTTTGGAGCCCAAAACGCAGGCCTGAGAGGACACGGCGACAGGGCCCCAGCCTGCAGGCAGGTGAATACGGTGACCACAGGAGTGGTTTGCAGAAGCAGGAGGTGGAACCGAGAAAGACCACCTCAGCAGTCGGGAGCAGCAGAAACGGAGGTTAAAGTGATGAGAGGGAAGAACAAGGATGAGCCGAAAGACCTCCACCCCAGTTCCCTCAACGATTAAGAAACACAAGGAGGAGCGTGTTTCAAAAGTTCATGGAGGTGCTTAAACAGGTACATTAACTTAACTCTTGTTGATGTTTTGCAGGGAGTGCCGAAGTATGCAAGGCCATAAGGACATCTTGGCAGACAAAAGCGGGGCTGGCCAGAGTGCCACGGTGGCTCTTAGAAGGAGTGCACTTCCCGGATACGAGAACCGATTGCCTACAAAGCTTAGAGACCCCGGGAGTTTTACAATTCAACTAACAATGGGCAGAGTATCCGAGCTCATAGTTATGTAGTTTGGGAGCGAGCATTAACTTGATGTGCGACCTCGGTATTCAAGAAGTTGGAGCTAGGAGTCCTAGACCAACAACGGTGATCTTACGGCTCGCGGATCGTTCCTTGGCAAGACCAGATGTATTGTGGAGGGGACGTGCTGGTACAAATCGGCTCCCTGATCTTCGGTAGATTTCATTGTCTTTGGACTTCAGGCAGGCCCGAAGTACCATTTATTTTAGGACATCCTTTGTTGGCTACCGGGAAAGCGTGGGCATAGGTTTGCGGGGGCAGCTCACGCGTGCGAGCACACGACAAGGTGGAGGTGTTCGATGTGTAAAGGCCACCAAGCTCCCGACGTGTACGAGGAACTCTCGGTTATCCACGTGTTCGAGCAAGTGAGAGTTGCTCGGGGCGCGGGTCTCGAGTTGGTGGGATGACACGACAGGGGTAAGCTTGATTGGGGTGGCAGGGATGGATGTCGTGAGAAAACGTCCATCACCTAGGGGCGGAATGAGCTTAAATGACGTCGGCGCGACGGTAAACGGTACACGGAGGCAACCCATGAATTTATTATTTTATGATTGTACGGATAAAGAAAAAAAGAAAAAAGAAGAAAAAGAAAAATATATAAAATTAAAAAAACAAAAAAAATAAAAAAAATAAAATATTGTGTTACTTATTTTCAAGCATGATTCTAATCAATTTCTTGTTGTAAGATAATTTCGGGGTTGATCGGAGGGCAAAATGCAAAAGGATCATAAGGAAAAACGAGGTAAAAAAAAAAAAATTAAAAAGTGGCAAGACAGTGAGCTTACGGCTCCGTGTCACGGAGGAGGGCCTCCGCGTTGCCACCAGCTGACTGCGTTGAAACAATTATGGAATTTTGCAATTCGGGAATGCTGCCACGATAACTCCGTGTCGCGGGCATGCTCCGCGTTACTCCGTGACACGTTGGAAAATGTTAATCGCGTCCGGTCTACCTTTGGGTCACTAGGTAACCCAGCGAAATCCCACTTTTTAACTCCGATTTCCCCTCATTTTCTCTCATTTTCATCCCCTCGGCGACAACCCTCCAAAAATTCCCTCTCCCTCAACGTGCCACGGACCTAGGTACATAATTTCATCCAAGTTTCTTCCGTTCATGGAATTTGAGTCGTTCATCAACTCTATCTCAATTATGGTCGAATTTTCGATTTTTAGCATGAGATGTGAGTAAACTTTACCCTAGATAGAAATTGAGCTTAAATTAATTCAAGTATTGTTAATTGATGTTCGTAATATCATTGTGATTGTATGAACCGATAAAAACATGAGCTTGATCGAATTTTGGAAAAATTATAGCTAGGGCTTGAATTTGAGCGAAGGGAGAAAACTAGTTGAATTGTGAATTCTTGTTGGTTTGAGTATGTTGGGTGAGATGAGTTGGTTGTGTTCTATGTAATATGCTAAAAGACCGATGGATTTTTGGGGAGTGAAATTGTAGCATACAAGAAATGGGTAGATGGCATAGGTTTGTCTAGGTAAGAAGTTTTTCGTTTTTCTTTTTCATTGCCAAGTTCTATGTATAAAATTGTGATCGACCAGTAATATTGTGTTAGTTGTGAGCAATCTGAGTAGTACAAATGAATTTACACCACCGAATTCTTTGAATGCAAGGCATGTTGTTCGTGTTTTTCATGTTGTTTCTTTTTCTTGTTTTTGGTAAAGTAGAAATAAATTTGTTCTTGCCGTGATGCTGAAAGTGTGGCTAAAGACTAAGTGTGGGGTGGCCTAGCCTAACCCAACCTTCGTAAACCAATTTTAATTTGACTGACATTGGGACTGTCTGCTTTGGCAAGGAACAATGGCAGCGGGCTAAGACAAAGAAGGCGCATCTACTTCGGGCGCTAGGAAGAAGAGCTCGAGCTGGGAGCGACGGAGTCCAGCAGCACCGGCCGGTTCCAGCTGACCAACGCCGCTAATATGGAACCGATGGGTGACAGAGGAAGGGAAGAAATGGTACACAAGCACAAGGAGAACAAGTACTTCCGGAGGAGCATGTGCATGGGAGCCATTGTACAGGAGTTCCCCCGCACATTGTACACCGGATTGACAATGCCAGGGCTGCGCTTCATTTTGAAGAGCCCAGAGTACAATCTGCACCAGTCAGGAGTTCTATGCAAATTGGAACCCGACGCTCCGCAGTCACACCATCAAAATAAGGGGCAGTTGTCACCCATGACCCTCATCACACGAATGCCATATTGGGGGCGCGAGGGCTGCCGACGCCCATGTACTCCTGGCATTGAATATCCCACTCACCATATGCGGATATCAGACGCACATTGTGTGGAGCCCGTTCATTTTCAGCACGCTGGGTGAGCATAAGGAGAACTGCAGAATCGAGACATTGCCCTACTCACATATTAACAGGGAAGCCGGGATGCAGTGAAGATAGTGTAGTGCAACTTAATTCCAGGGGGTGCACATGACAGATGTCACCAGGATCACGTATGCCTGGTGTATGCCCTGATGAAAGGGCTGGAGATAAATGTTGGGCGGTGATCATATCCGCCATGAAGGAAACCGCTTGCATCGAGGGCACGGGTACGGAGTTTGTGGTTTCTTGACGCACGTTCTGAGGGGCCTGGAGGAGGTGGGGAAGAAGAGGCCCTGGACTATATCCGCAGATGGAGAGGCGTGCCCTGGATTAATACAAAGACCAAGGCACCCGACACCACTCACAGGCCGGATTAACTACACTAAGTGGGCGACATGCTCGGGATGATCGATACAGGCCATGTTCGGGATGTAGATGCTCAGCTGTGCATAGGCGGGAGGCCGGCAACAGAGGATGAGATGTGGCAGCTCGGCCCTAGATTACCCTTTCGGCGAAAACACCAGGGCTCTATGTCATTGTGGGCCCAGCTTTTGTGGAGCCGTGGATGATGATGTCGCCAGCATTGAGAAGACACGTCGCGAGGATTCCGACGTTGAGTCGGAGGGAGGGGCAGCCGGGGGAGATTCAGACATGGAGTGGCAGCAACACCTGATGAAGAGTGAAATACTTTGATTGATCAGGGAGTTTCACCACCCACTTTTGTGTTTTGTTGACTGTATGAACATTGGGGACGGTGTTCGGTTTTAAGTGTGGGGTGGGGAGTAGTTAGGTGGGCTGGTTTTCGTCTTGATTTGTATGTATATGCATGTTCTGTTGTTGTGTTTGAAAAAATTGTGACCCTGTTTTTGTATGTATGTTTCGTATTGTAGATATCTTTTTGAAGCTGTTGTGTGTCTTTGTTGAATATTGATGCTTGAGTGTGTAAATAGTTTTTGTCGAAATTATCGATATTTTAAAAAAAAAAATTCGTTAATTATTTTTATCATTGGGTTTCTCGGAGTTTGTTTTCTGTTCTTTTTTTACCGAGAAGAGGTCGCATTGAACCGAAGTCGTAAATAGCTGACCGTTTCTATGATGGATGGATGACCCGACCATCTTAAGGGAAATGTTGATCGATAGGAGTAGCTTTTTATTTTTTCGTTTTGGTTTGTTGGTTGTATCCTGATCGCGCGGGAAAAAATAGCATGTCCAAGTGACTAGCACATAACCAAGTTAGTCTTGTTTATCCCCTAAGTTATTGCATACATTTTTCATGTAATTTTATAAATTAAAACATTGAAAATTTGTCATTTAATTATAATTCAACATTTAAAATTTATAGGTTTTTTTTTTTTAATGATTTTTAGGAACTAAATGAGAAGTTGGTGAAGGAAAGGAAGGGAGTCGGAAGCAACGCGGCAGGGTGCTGCCTAGGGTCGAGTTTTTGGGCAGTTTCAGAAAGCCTCCGCGTTTGGGCCGTTGCTTATTATTAGGGAAAAATTCCTACTAATATAAGTAGCACACTTAGGTTTATTTTACAAATTCGACTTGGTGGAGCAAGAGCGTGGGTTACAGGCGGTTGAGAGGGCGAAAATTCTTAGGGTTTCCCTATCCCTTTCTTCTTTCTTTCAATTGTTTGTATGATTTACACTCATTTATAGCGATGTTTAATCCACAAATGATGGCTAATTTAATTCTTCTTGAGGTTAGGAACTATTGTATTGAAATGTAATTGTTGATTATTTGGTTTTTCCATCTTTTCTTTCATGGTTGTTCTATTAATTCTTGTTCTTTGCATTGATATAAATGTGCCCAATGTAAATCCAAAAAGTCAGTTTCCGCTCCGAGAAGCACGAAACTGGAAAGTTGTGAATTAATAGGATATGATCTGTTCTTTGTTTGGGAAAATTGAGAATTAATTTACCTTGAGGATGAAATATACGAAAGTCGTAGTCAAGTGTGGAATCGGTTTGTATGGCTAGAACATGAATTTCTTCTTATCACAGAAATGTAGGTGGAAGGTTCATGATTATGCAGTTGGGTTAAATACGAGTTTTAATCCATAAGAGCATAAGTTAGACTAGCAACCGGAGAAAAAAGATAAGCCATGTATGTTGATAATTAATTTCTTTACATGTTCATTTAGCCTCAGCCTTCCTCCCTTATCCATTGTTCAGACTCACTTGTATATTCATTTTAGACTTAGTATAAATTAGTATAAATATGCTTTTTCAATCACGGTGTTGTCCTCATTTTAGGGATTACGATGAAATTGAAACTTGAGGTGATTTTTGCCCCGTAGTCAATCACTGTAGGATCGATGCGTGCCGACCACTTACTGCTTGTTCGACCGGCGCCTGCGCCGTGTAGTCATCCAGACAGCCAAACATATCCCATGCAGGTTGCTACTCTGTGGCTACGAAATTCTTGTTGCGTGTTGTACATGATGTTTAGAATGAAAAGGTGATTCGTATGAAAGCATGCAATTTTGTACATATATGAGATACTTAGGCCATAGAATTCGATTCGGTGTGATTGAGGCTTAATTTTGAATTCTTGTAATTAGCTGATTAAGAGTCTGTGAAGATGTCTTGAGTTGAGCATGTGCAATGAGTGTCTAGCGAGGTCTCGTTTATTCCATGCTATTGTGAAGTTCTAAAACTTGCACGGTGTGTGTACGAAACGAAATGAAGGAAGTGCTAGTGTAGGGAAAGGATGAGCGTTTCTTTGTTTAGCACCTAAAGTTTTTTTCTTTTTCATACTCACCTTGAAGTTTAAATCCTAGTTAGCCCATTGAGCCTTTGCTTTATTTTTCTTTTGTCAAAAGGTGTAAACCAAGCTTAACCCTTTCTTTTCATTGTCCGTAAATCTAATCCGAAATACAGCGCTCGAGAAAAAATAATTTTCCACAGTGTAAAGGAGTGAAATGGTGAAAAGAATATAAAGAGAGGAAAAACAAGTGATGAAAGTAAAGAAAAAGTCAAAGGTGCACTCACTTGATTTAAGAAAAGTAAATTACTAATCTTTGGCGTTAGTCTGGTGTGGGGTGTGCTTAAATAAAGTTGGAAAAATTAAAAAAGACTTCAAGATGTGGAGGAGGAAGGAAGAAATTATGTAGATTGATGGGATGGAAAAAGCGCTTAAGGATACTTAGTCACTATTATTAGTTAGCGGTATATACTAGTTAAAGTAACACATTCTGACAAATTAAGTCCTACCGTGATCTGTCCGCGTCCTTATATTAGTAGATTAATACGCTAGAGCAGCTGTGATTCATGTGTACATGTGAGTCTTTTGGGAGAGAGTGAAATTGTGTGTATATACCCGGCATGAAATGTTTTAGAGTTCATGTGATTAAAAAGGGGGAAACTCTCTTGTGTTGTGAGGGCACATGTTTGACGAAAAAATAAATTCGTGTCGGATATCTTGGTCAGCTAATTTGCATGAGTTTGCCGATATCGAGTCGATTCTTGATGTCTAGGAGGTCTTGATATGTTAATGTCATTGTAGTGATGATACCATGCATGTTTTCTTGATGATTTGTTATGTAAATAATCGGTATAATCGTAGCTCGGATTGTCGAGCCAAAGTAGCCATGATGAAGTGTAAATTGCAAGTGTAAGATTATTGTTCGAGGACGAACAAGATTTTAAGTGTGGGGTAAGTGATCTGGGGCATATTGCCATGCCCAAGGGGATACTCAAATGCATCGGTTTTGCCTTGTTTATCAAATAATGTTTGTACATTCTTATGTAAATTGTAGGAAAGTGTGAATTTATACTAACCAACATGATTAGCGTTGTTTTGCAGAAAAACGTACTTTATATGGAGCTAAGATGCATGTATGGGAGGGTGGAGATGGACTCGGGGCGAGCAAAATTGGCCAAGAGAAACAAGAAATAAAGGCTCCATGATGGAGCCGTGACATGCTATATCTTGGATGCATTCTGTCCAGGAGATTTAATTTCAAGGATTCCAGAGAGGGTCCGCGATCGTGCCGTGGCACGTTGGATTTAATTACATGGATCTTGGCAGTCCAGGTGAAGGTGCGTGTTTGCAGAGTGGCATATTTTGGGCATGCTTTCCGTGTTGCATGTAGGTGCCGCGTTGGGGACAATTACCTGGACGGCAAAATTCCAGAGAGCCTCCGCGTTTGCACCGATTCACGGAGGCAGTGCTCCGCGATGCACTCCGTGACACGTTGCTGTTATTCGAAAAAATTCTCACCGGAGTATAAATAGAACACTTAGGTTCATTTTTAATTATTCGACTTGGTGGAGCAGAACGTGGGTTACGGGCGGTTGAGAGGATGAAAATTCTTAAGGGTTTTCTCTATCCCTTTATCCTTTCTTTCAATTGTTTGTATACTTCAAACACTCATTTAATGATGTTTAATCCACAAATGAGTGGCTAATTTCACTACTAGCTGAGGTTAAAACATTTGTATTGAAATGTAATTGTTGATCATGTTTGGGTTTTCCATCTTTTCTTTCATGGTTGTTCTATTAATTCTTGTTACTGCATTAATATCTGTCCAATGTTAATGTATATCTAAAAAGTCGGTTTTCACTCGAGAGAGCACGAAACTGGAAAGTTGTGAATTAATAGGATATGATCTTTTCTTGGTTTGAGAAAAGAGTGAGGAAATTGATTTACCTTCGGGATAAGGAAATATACACGAAAGTCGTATTAGTCAAGTGTGGGGCTCGGTTTTTGTATAGCTAGAACATGAATTTCTTCTTATCAGACCTTATAGTTGGAAGGTTCATGATTCTTAAGTTGGGTTAAATACTTAATCCATAGGCATAAGTTCCGACTAGCAATCGGAGAAAAAAGATAAATATGTATATTATTAATTAATTTCTTTACATGTACGTTCTAGCCTCAGCATGCTCACATTCTAGTTCAGACTCACTTGATATTTATTTTAGCTGTAGTATAAAATTAGATAACAAAATATAAAAACTTTTCTTCACACTGTTATCTGCAGTTTTGATGTCATTGAGTAAATTGACACTTGAGGTGATTTTGCCCTATAGTCCGAGTCCTGTGGGATCGATGTAACATAAGCCACTTTACTAGTTCGACCACGTGCACTTGCGTGTAGTCATCCAGACAACAGAACACTCAACGCTATCTTCACAGTTATGAATAGTCTGCTCAGCTTTTCTCGGCTGAGGTGAAAAGTTGTGTTGAGCTTGACTTTGAGTATCGAGTCCTTTTACGATGACTTCAAAAATGCGAGGTGGCTGGAAGATTACCTCTATATGAAATGATGGATAAGGGAACTCCATGAAGTATGACCAACTCTCGGATGTACAGTCTAGCATAATCCTCAGTTGAGTCTGTAGTTTTAACTAGGAAGAAATGTGATGACTTGGTCATCCGATCTACTATCACCCAAATTGAATCATGATGTCGGCTTAGTACAAGGTAGACCTATAATGGGTCATATTCACTTCTTCACTTCCATATGGATATGTTGATATCCTGAGTCAGCTTACTGGTCCACATGATTTTCCTTTAACCTGTAGTAGTTAGGACATAACCACAAATTCTACAAAGTCCCTTTTCTGTGCCTTTCCAGACCGTGAATTTCCTGTAGGTCACAGTACATCATAGTGGCACCTGGGTGGAAAATATATTGGATCTATGTGCTTCTTCCAGTATCCTTGTCTCCAGAAGTTATTAATGTTTGGAACACATAGTATGCCACAGTAACTAAGCACACCTTCTCCCCTTTGGAAAGCCTCACTTCTTTTCTTAGAAATGCTTCTTTCAGATTAAGAAGTGTGGGATCTTCATCCTGCTTTGAATTAACCTCTACAACTAATGAGGATTCTGACCCACTCTGTAGTACTACTCTTCCCTCAGTGAATCCATCCATTGTGCTCCCAATCAAGATAGCTTTGTGAATATCTTTTGCTAGCTCTTTTACGCCCTCTTCAACATGAGCAACACTCCCCATGGACATCCTGCTCCAAGGCATCTGCCACCACATTTGCCTTACCCGAGGATTTGAAATTTCCAAGCACACTCATGTCATAATCCTTCAATAACTCTAACCACCTTCTCTAACGAAGGTTTAAATCCTTACATTGAACATGTATTGAAAGGCTCTTGTGGTCGGGGAAAACATCCAGGTGAACCCCATAAGGTAATGTCTCCATATTTTCAAAGCAAACACCACTGCTGCCAATGCTAGATCATGAGTCGGATAAGTCTTTATCATGAACCTTCAGTTATCTGGAGGCATATTTATCACCTTATAAAACATCAAAAATTCAGCAAGGCCTACTCGAGAAGCATCGTAGACCACAAACCCATTTGTTCCACCTTGAGTCAAAACATGAGCTGTAGTGAGTCAGTCTTTAGCTCTTGGAAACTCTTCTTGCATGCATTTGATCACTGAAACTTCACTTTGAGTTAACTTTGTTAGAGACACAACTAGAAAAATCCCTCTACAAATTAGTGATAATAACAGCTAATTCGAAAATCTAATATCTGTGGGGAAGTAGGTCTCAACCACTCTTTCACTGTGCTATCTTTTGAGGATCTCCCTTAATACCTCATCTGAGAGCATGTGATCGAGGAAATCCATAGATCTCAACTTGAATTAACATTTTCTAAATGTAGCGAATAGGTTGCGGTCTCTGAGAGTCTACAACACTATCCTCAGATGGTTAGCATGATCCTCCTCATTTCTAGAGTATACAAAAACATCTATGAAAACTACGTGAACATGTCTAAATAATGTTGGATCACCTATTCCTTCGAGGGTTCATAAAAGTTCTATGACGAACATGTCTAAATAATATTTGAATACCCTATTCATCAGGTTCATAAAAGTTTTCGGGGCATTAGTTAGTCCGAAGGACATAACCACAAATTCATACTGACCGTACCAAGTTCTGAAGGCTATTTTTAGTATGTCATACTCCCTGACCCTAAGCTAGTGATATCCAAACCTAAGATCTACCTTGGAAAAACAACTGGCTCCCAGAAGTTGATCGAACAAGTCATCAATCCTAAGTAGGGGATACCTGTTCTTAACTGTCACTTTGTTTAGTTGACAGTAGTCGATACACATTTTGAGAGTACCTTCTTTCTTTCTCACGAACAACACTGGAGCACCGCATAGAGAGATGCTAGGCCTGATGAAACCCTTATCTATAAGGTATTTCAGTTGTTCCTTCAACTCCTTAAGCTCAGCTTAAGCCATTCTTTAAGGAGGAATAGAGATAGGCTGAGTGTCTGGAAGAAGGTCTATGCCGAAGTCTATTTCTCATTCGGTAGGGACTTCGGGATGATCTTCAAGAAACACGTTAGGGAATTCTCTAACAACTCGAACTTACTGAATAGTTGAGGCCTCAGAGCTATAATCTTTGACCCGAACTAAGTGATAGATGCACCCTTTCGAAATCATCTTCCTTGCCTTAATGTAGGAAATAAAACGACCCTTAGGTGCTAAAACACTACCCATCCATTCTATAACTTGCTCATTGAGAAACTGAAACCTGACGACTCTAGTTTTGCAGTCGATTGAGGCATAACAAGAATGTAATCCATACTAAGAATGAGGACAAAATTGACCATTTCTACCTCTACTAGATCAACTAGAATAACCTTGCAAAACATTGAGACTGGGTAGTTTCTATATACCCGGCTAGCTCTAACTACCTCACCAACTGGGTAGATACATACAATGGTTCTCAGAGGACTTTGGGACTAATTTCAAACCAAACAGTTATATAAGGAGTCGCGAATGAAAGCGTGGCTCCTGGATCTTGTAGGGTGTATACATCTAGATAGAAAAGACGTAACATATTTGTGACCATGTCAGGTGAGTTCTCCTGATCCTGACGAGAGGATAAAGCATAAAACCTGTTTTGGCATTGACCGCCATCCATACTTAAAGTAGTCCCCTACTGAGCTAGATGACCTATTGGGGCTGCTAAAGTAGAGTGAGCTCTCACTCATCCTGCTGAAGGACAATCCTTTAACCTGTGACCTAACTTCCCACATCCAAAGCAACCCTCATTGCCATGCGTCATTCACCTGGGTGGTTCTTGCCACACTTAGTACAAGCTAGGTTATGGTTGCTGACACTGAAACTCCAACGTGGAGAGCCAGATTCTCTACCCTTTTGATCCTTGCAGGACCAGAGCGAAAGGACGCTAGCTGAGGTGGCACTGGAGTTCACTGTTGCTGCTACTATGGGCGAGTACTACCACTGGACCTCTAATGGCTATAATCCAATTGACCTGTTCTAGGCAACTTGTTCTCCCGCTCCATATCCTTTAACTTCTCTACCTCAATCTGCTGGGCGTGACTGATGAGGCTGTAGAGGCCAATGTCCATGATGAACATCACAGTTCTACACTCCTTAAGTACTAAGTCTAACACTCCACTCACGAATTTGAGCATGCGAGCCCTCGGCTCCGCTACCATCTTTGGAGAATACCTCAAAAATCGAGTGAACTCCAATGCATACTCATCTATAGTTATGTTACCTTGCCTTAGAATCATGAATTCAGGGACCTTGGCCTCCATTAGTTCCCCATGAAAGAATTTGTCTAGATATGCAATTATGAACTCATCCCTCTGTACTGACCCTAATTTTGTTGGCCTCCCATCCTTCCACTAGTTGTACAAAATCTGAGCCACCCCTTTAAACTGGTAGGAAGCCAAATCAACACTCTCAACAGAAATAACACCCATAATCTGGGTGATCTTCCGCACCTCATCCACAAACTCTTGCGGGTCCTCTCCCACCTTGGATCCATGAAAAGTTATAGGATTCATTCAAGTGAAGTTCCTAACCCTAGAAGTTGTTGCATACCCATTTACATTCACTAGAACCACCTACTGGTTCACTTGGTTGGTCACCATCTGAGCCAGCAGCAGGATTGCCGCTCGAAATTCTGCTGAGGACACTTGGTCGTCCTGAAGGATTGCTGGAGCTGGTGGGGCGGGTCAATGGGAATTGCTAGTCCTCCTTCCATTTCCTTTCTTTAGAGGAATATTTTCACCGAAACAAATAGAGCACAAGATAGGAGCACATTTCTAGGGTTAAACTTCAACGCGCGATAAGGAGTATGAACAAAAGGAGTTTTCTTAATGACGTCTTGTTGCCTCCCCGTCATGAGTGTGGCGCGCTTCATACCCATGAAACGGACTCTACTTGATGCAGCTTTCAGACATCCTAGGATACTCTAAACCTAGTGCTCTGATACCAAATTTTTCACGAAGCAAGTCTACACCCAGGATGAGACACGATGTTTGGTGCCAAAAGTGACCCCAAGCTAACCCATGGTCTAACATCACACTAGTAAACTGATTAAACATACGCACAAGCTGCATAAAAATAATTGTCCATGAAATACTGATTTGAAAAGAGTAAAAATAATAGCAAAGAATATTGAACAACTGTGTCTAAAAGCCAACTATTAATTGATGAGTTGCTGGGAAAAGCCCCCAGCTAACTCTAATGTATGACTATGTACTGAACTAACTGAAAAGAAAACATCATCCTCGGAAGATGAGTACACACCAATAGAACTGCTGCAGAAATCATAGGAGGTACTCCTAATGATGTTGATACTGGGAACCTGTGCCTGTATCATAATACGATACAACATAGAAAGTATGCTTCAGTACTTTGAATGTACTGAGTAAGTGAGATAAACAATAAGCATGAAAAATAAGCAACTGAAGTAAAATAACAGGAAATGACTGAATAATACTGAATACTGATAAAAGCTGAGCTATTAACTGATATGGCCATAATGACCCTGACTGAAGGTCATAAATATGTCTTGGAACTGAGTGACTGAACTAAGCTAAACTAAAAAGAACTGAAGTGAAACTACATTATGCCTTGCCAAGGTATAGTGGCTGAGCTGGGTGGTCACAAGTCTGGGGTCGTGGTGCAAATAACCTACGGTGTAAACCTAGTTTTGTGAACCTAGGTGCGATGGAAACCCGGTCCACTCGGTGATAAGTACTACTCCCACTGGATAGTCCTAACTTTACTACTAAGTTGATAGCTCGAAGCTAGGGTCCTAGACTAATGTCAGGAATACTTATCTAGAAGTAACTTGAGAATCTATAGGACTAAATGACTGAAAACTGGTGTTCTATGATTGGTCAGAGATGCTTATCTTGAAGCGCCATAACCATATAAAGAACTAGATAATAATTGATATTAATATTTCTAAGACTGGTCAGAGCTTCTTATCTGGAAGCATCGTAACTGATACTGCAAACTAGGATTGGGAGGTAATACTGACACCTCAAGCAAACTGACTATAGTCAAACTGATTTGTAGACATTACTGTAAGACTCTGAGGATGCTAGGTACTGATTAAGACTATGTCTAGTAACAAGCTAACTTTCTCACTTAATTGTAATAACACTAAGGTTATAAGCTCTAGAGGAATCAACAACAATTTCATCTAGAAAATCATACAAGGCTCCTTCAACTATAATTAAGGGCTAAGGCTAAGCACACATCTCTTAGAGAATGATGTCCACACATGTGATAATAGACATAAACTTCCAAGAAGTTAAGAAAAACATGATCTAAAAGAAAACCAATAATTTGACTGAATACAACCCTAACTTTGAACTCTAGGCAAGGAACTTATAAAGTTTTCAGAAGGTTTTTGGGGCACAATGGAATAACAATTCTCTTGTTAAAGTCCCACATACCTGTTGTAGAATCTTCGAGAAAAAATCTGGAGAAATCTTGAAGAACACTGGAAACCCTAGCTTAGCTCTACACTGACTGTCCGGAACATCTTTGCGCTGGAGATCATGAGCTGAATGAAATGAGAGGAATTAAGTAAATTACCCCTTTAATTCTCTCCAAAACGTTCCCAAACAACGTAGTTTAGGAACGAAAATAACTAGAACTTATGAAAATCCCCTTGAGATAAAAGTCTGAAAACTGCCTGACGGGGACCAATGGGTTACACAACGAGTCATTTGTTGGCACCACGACTCGTTAGGACTAGTCATTGTTCCTAGGCCTAATTTTTGGGCTCACTAGAAATTGGCGACGTAGGGGACCACGACTCGTTGGATTAACCAACAAGGAATTGGTACCTCCCGTGACCACGTGTAGGGATTCGAGCATAACACTGGACCCCCTATAACTGATGACACCATGACTTGTTAGTTTATCCAATGAGTCATTGCACCTTTCGTCCTTGCTACTGGGATTCTGAAGGATTTTAGGTCGTGTCAGCATGGATGGAACAATGACTTATCGTATGACACAACAGGTCATTGTTTCCACTCCTTGTTACTGGAAGAGATCATAACCAACAATTTGGAGCTCCAACTAACAAGTCACCCCACGAGTCGTTACATCAGACGATGACTCATCATCTAACTTGCGGGTACTTGGGAAGGGTCTAACTGATTTCTGAGCTGGGGATGCAATGAGTGATAGGACAACTCATTACTCTTCACAATGGGTCGTTCAATTTCTCGTTGGTTCACAAAAGGCAACTGGTAGGGCAGACCATGACCCAGACAATAGGTCGTGAGTGCTGACAATGACTCGTTGTCTCGATCATTCTGAGATAAAATTTTCTTCTTCTTCCTACTGAGTCTGAGTTTTTGTGTAAAAAAGTTTTTGGGTGTTACAAAAAGTCAGTTTCATGGAGTCTTAATAGTCGGGTAAAAGATTTGTTAAGTGTGTGACAAATTGTTAAGTGGAGGTGTCAAGAGAAGATTACGAAATTGGAAATTTTCTCCAGTGATAACAGATAATAGTGATGACCTATCAAGTCCTCTAACGGGTTCTGAAGTGACCCGTTATGACTACCAAGGTGTATTTATCAGTAGAGTCATTAAGGATATTTTTGTACTTTCTATGTACTTAACTCCTAAATTAAGTCGCTTTAAGGTCCTAGAGGGTCCCTTATAGGATTTTATTCATTCCTAACCCTCATTATACTGCTAACATCAAATATTGAAGATCAAATCCTCTAAAGCCCTCAAGCAATCAGGGTTCTCCTCGTTCTCCCATTCTCTTGGGTTTTAAAACCTAGTAAGGATTCATCAAGCTCAGGTACATAGGGTCATGAATGGGGGATTTCATCCACCTTCTTGCCCAATTTCAAGTCAATTTCATGATTTCAAATCTCCAATAATGATTTTATGAAAGTTCTAGGGTTAGACGTTATTTTGATGAAATCTCTTATGATCTTCTGTGAAATCAATTCTCTTTTGATTCCGTCCATGTTTTATGTTTACGATTCATGTTTTCTACTAGAATCTTTTATGAACTTATGATTTTCAAGTTATGATGATTTTATTCAATTATGTATGATTTTTATGAATATCAAGTTTATGTATCATGACCGACTCAGTGGCATTATTTTAACGTCTAGTTCACGTATATCAAGTATGATTATGATTCTTGTCACGACCGGAGTCTATACCCTAGAGTCACAAGTAACCCCAAGCCAACCCATGGTCTATCATAATACTGGTAAACTGAGTAAACATAAGTGGAAGCTTTAAATAAATAAAATCATTTATGAAAAACTTAGACACAATCCATACACGTAAAAAACAATACTTAATATCTGAGTATATATTTGAAAGACATCTACTAATGATGAGTTGCTGATATAAGCCCCCCAACTAACTCAAAAGTCTAACTGAAACTAACAGAAAATAAATATTGTCCTCGAAAGATGAGGATTCACCAAAAGCCGCTACTGATATCGTCTGAAGGAATCTACTAATGATTTTAGGGCTGAGAACCTGCGCCTGTATCATGATACAATACAACATAGAAGGTATGCGTAAGTACTTGGAATATACTGAGAAAAGGGAGAGATAATATAAACATGAAAGAACAAGTAACGGAATTGTGGTCATATGTAATGAACAACTAAAATGCTTGAAACTGATACAATTGAAGTATAACTAATATGGTAAAAGTGACCCTAACTGATGGTCATGGACATGTCCTGGATTTGAGATACTGATCTGAGCTAAACTGAACTGATGTGAACTGAGCTAAACTAAAACTATACTTACTAGTGGGAGATCCTATAACCGACATATAACCATATGAGCTAAACAGGGGGTTAAATATATTCACCCCATCGATAAGACCCGATATACCATACCGGGGTATAAAGCCATGAACTACAAAAATCACTATATGGCCCATTTGGGAAAATATAACCTATGGTGGCAACGTAGTTCTGGGAACCTAGGTGCGCTGGAACCCCTACCAGTTTGGTGCTAAGTCCTACTCCAACTGCATAGTCCTAACATGACTACTACTACCAAGCTGATAGCTTGAAACTGAGGCCCAAGACTAAGTCAAAGATACTTATCTAGAAGTACCCCAAGAGTCTTATCGGACCAAATTCTATAACTGGTGTTCTATGACTGGCCAGAGCTTCTTATCTTGAATTATTGTAACCATCTAAAGAACAAACTGAATCTGATACTGGTGGTTCTATGACTGGTCAGAGCTACTTATTTGGAAGCATCGTAACCGTCTACAGAACAAACTGTTAACTGATAACTGGTGCTACTGTGTTTGTTAAGTTTCCCCAGACTAGAAATAGTCAAACTGAATATCATACATTTCTGTAAAACTCTAAGTGTTCTGAGTGTTGACTGGGACTCTGAGACTGAATATACCAAGATATTAACTTCTATTGAAGTATCAATGCTAATCATTCATAACTCGAGTAATATCTTCCATATCAACATAACCTTTATGTTTGAGTCCAAATCATGCAAGTTCTACCCTAAGTTATGATAAGGATAAAAAGTAAGGAACTTTTAGCTAACCAGAGGCAAGAGAGTCTAGGGAAATCATAGACATACCTTTCTTACTAAATTCATCGAATCGTGAATCTAGAGCATAATCTAAATTATGGATTCTATACTCATGCAAACACATAGATTCATATCATACTTTAAACATATATATTGAAATCATGATAAAATCATGTAGATACTTCATAAGGGCCATAACTTGAAAATAGTGCTTATTCATGGTAAAATTCTAGAAATGTTGCTACTATCACATCATATACCTAACTCATGAATTTGGGAGTAATTTCATAACCATATATGGCAATTTATCATTAGGTCTTGGAATCCATAGAATACATGAGAGAAATCATGCTTAGATTGAAACCCTAAGACATACTTTTCTAAAATTTAAGAAGTTAGAGTTTTAATATAAATTCGAGACACAAGGATTAATGAAGATCCTTGTTGAAGTCCCACATACCTGGTTGAAGGATCTCTCTAAAGATCTTGAAGCTATTGCACCTTGGAGAGGAACCCTAGTTCTTCAGCCTTGAGAGAAAAAGAAGAAAACTTCTAATGATGGTTTTGGGGAATGAGGGGATTAGGCTTGTGAAAACCACTTTAATTCAATCCTTATAATACCCCAAAACAACATCATTTAAGAACTGGAAGCATAGGACTTTACTTAAATACCCTTGGGACTAAGATTAAAAATCTGCCTGTCTAGTGACCACAACCCTCACCACGAGTCGTTGGTCCTTACCACGGCTCGTGTTGATCGTCTGTTACTTCAGGGGTAATTTCTCCCGATTATATTTCTTCATCCTAAGACCAATAGGATGAGTCGTTACTTGACCCAACGACTCATCGGCACCTTCCGTCGTCACCACTGCCTCCACAACCTGAGATCCCACTAATGACTGTCACGATGGGTCGTTACATCACCTAATGGTTCATGGTAACAGCCTGTTGTTACTAAACTAGAAACCAAACCCTTTTTTTAGCTCAAACTAATGACCCCTTAGGATGACCCACCACAGCAACCAACGGGTCATCGCTTAGCTCGTCATTTTTAGGAAGTCTGGTATGCTAGCTCACCACTACAATATCTAACTGGTCATTTTTTTGCACAAAGAATCGTTCTTTCCTCTTGTGGTATCCAAAATACTAAGCACTCCTCTTTCTAAAACCCTTCCAATGGCTCGATCTAATTGGCCGTTAGAGCAACCAACGGCTCGTTGGATGAGTCATTCTAAAAAATTTTCTGTAGGTTTTCTACTGAACTCCATCTAAATCTAGGGTCTAATCCAGGAAACTTTTGGGTGTTACAATATTTTCCCCTTTGGAACATTTATCCTCGAATGTAGGATAAACATACTGAAAAGGTTGGGGAAGGAGCTGGTATCCCTAAATACTGAACATTTACATTTGGAACTGATGGAGTATCTGACTCCCAACTGATCGTACATATCTAAACTAAATATATGAATCATACATGAATGCTAAGACATGAGAGACTGAAAAACATAAAGCTGGCATGGAACTAAGTAGGGTACTAAGGAGAAACTATTTCCTTCAAACTGGAACTAAGCGGGTAAGGACAGAGTTGTAAATCCCATAACTCCTTTCTGAAATCTGAATAGGTGGCCTTAAATGAATTCGATTTCCCAAGTAGTTCCTCCTACTAGCTTATTCTTCCTTAAAACCTTCATTTAAACCACTTCCTTATTTCCCCCAAGTTATGATCTTGACGGTCAAAAATCTCAACTGGAACCTCGTTTTAAAAGAGACTGTCATCCTCACCAGCACCTCATCACCCCCTTCATGGGTGAAATTCTTAGAAACACCTTGTTAGTAGTACCAACTTCCCCGAATACCACCACACCATCGAAACCTATCACTAAAATCATCTTACGACTCCTCTGTAGCATATTACCATCTAAGAATTTCCCTGTCTCCCTAGTAGGTAACAATTGTATCTCATAAACTTCTACACGCTGAGCATCTAAGGTATAAATAGAAAGACCTTCCGAATATATCTATTAAAACAATCATTCCTGTTATGGTTGAACGTACACATGACTTAGAGTAAGGGAATCACAAGCATGAATCATGCAAGAAACCTAGTCTGAGCATACACATGATGTAGCATGATCTACTGAACCGTTAAGGAGAATATGAGGGACTAGGTTCATGGAGCTGAGCATATTGTGACATATGAGTCTGTACATAACAAGTTTCATGACATGAAGTTGAGATTTTTAGAATGATGGAGTAAGACTGGGATTGCTATCTGAATCGGTAATCTATAATTCTAGGAATCTGAACATAAGCATAAGTAGAATGGAGTGTCAACTGAAACACAAGAGAAAACAGTTGAATAGGAAGGATTGACATCACGTAACTTCTATTTATGGAGTCCTTCTACTAGAACACTTAGGACTTGACTCGGCCTTCTTAACATACCATCTCCCCCTTAGTTTAAAGCCATCATTCTCAGGCTCATAGATCCTTTCTTAAGTCTAGGTTAACATCACTAACTCTTTCCTTCTCATTTGCCTCGAAAGCTATCACTGAAGGCTTCATACTTATAACCATTTCATATTAGCCACGAGATAATTCTCATAATGGCATTCTAAGGGCATCTCATACCTTATATTGTGGCTCATGGGCCTAACAATGTGCAAGGATCAATATAAAAAGTTCATAACACACCTGCAACTATATCTGGAGTTGTCTTCCATCTACACTAGATGTTGTGCCCTACTGATATGGGTGAGCTGCTACAGCTGCTGGAATGTTGGGCTGAGTCTTCCTAGATCAAGCAAAAGGGAAATTATTTATTATATGGCCCAATTTAACACATCAAAAACATCCTTTCTTACCGAGAAAATAGTTACTAGGGTGTCTCCTTCCACATTTCTTGCAAGTTGGGCAACCTGACAAGGCTGCAGAAGAGATAGCCGAGGCTCTGCCTTTGCTCCATTTGGCTGCTGGGCAATTTCTGTATTTATGGCCCAATTTTCTGCACCAAAATCAATCACCTAAACCAACCTTGCATTCTCCCAAATGGTTCTTCCCACAATTCTTGCATGTTGGGTATGTAATCTCCCTTACTCTGGGTTTGATTGAAGCACTGTCTATCGGTGGAGCTGGGACTGATGATCTTTGATGGGACTGGAAATGAGGTCCACCACTCATCTTCTATTGGGAATACCTGAATCCTCTATCCTTGCTCTCTTCCTCCCTTTTCTTCTCCCTTGAACTTTCCAGCTGCTTTTGAACCGTGAAACTCAGATGGACTCCTTTTTGTGAAATTCTCAACCCTAGTAGCTATCATATCTTTTTTAGGGTTCCCAGGTGTGACTTCCTTCTAGTTAAGTTGAGTGGTCGTGGCCCATATTAACACTGTGAGGGCAGCCCCAGCTCCACATCCGTCACTTGCCTACTAAGGGGGCATATTGGAGTTGGTGTGGCTGGTGGATTCCTGTTACTGCTTCCTCTTCCACTATCTCTCTTGGGAGGTATTGTCTTTGAATGCGTAAACCATGAGTTAAAAGAAAAACCATAGAGTTTACACTCTATCTCATGATAAGAATAATGAAAGAAAGGAATTTTCCTAAAAACGCCTTGTAGCCTCCCCCTCATAAGTGTGGCACGCTTCACACCCATGAAAAGGACTCTACATGATGCGGCTTTCAGACATCCTAGGATACTCTAAACCTACTTCTTTGATACAAGGTTTGTTACGTCCCGAGTCTATACCGTGGATGAGACACCGAACTTGGAGTCACAAGTAATCCCAAGCCAACCCATGCTCTATCATAACACTTGTAAGCTGAGCAAACATAAGAGGAAGATTTAAATAAATTAAAATCATCTATGAAAAACTGATTTGAAACAGTCCATACACCTACTAATGATTGAAAGTCATCTGAGTCTATGTTTGAAAGTCATCTACTAATGATTGTTGGGACATGCCACTAGCTAACTCCAAAGTCTAACTGAAAGGAACTAAATGAAAATAAATATTGTCCTTGAAAGATGAGGACTCTCCAAAAGCTATTGTTGGTATCATCTGAAGTAATTTACTGATGATGCTGGGGCTGAGAAACTGCGCCTGTATCATGATATGATACAGCATCGAAGGTATGCGTCAATACTTGGAAGATCAAGTAACGGAACATTGATGACATGTAATGACCAACTGAAATGGTGGAAACTAATACAACTGAAGTACAACTGATATGGTCAAAAGTGATCCTTACTGATGGTAATAGACATGTCCTGGATCTGAGGTACTAATCTGAGCTAAACTTAATTGATCTGAACTGCTAAACTAAAATTGTACTAACTAGTGGGAGAGTCTATAATTGACATATAACCGCGTGAGCTAAATGTGGAGTTCGATGTATACACCCCATCGATAAGACCCAATATACCTTGCCAGGGTATAAAGGCATGAATTGTGCAAATCACCTGTAACACCTCAAAACTTTCCTAGACCAGACTCATACCTTGAAAGAAAAATCCAGAAGAAAACCAGAAAAGTTTCCTTAGAATGACTGAGACAACGGTTCGTGGTCAGCTCCAATGCCTCGTTTTGTCAGTCGTGGTTAGCCCGATTTGGTCCTTTGGGAACCAACGGGACTGGGAATGACTCATTGTGAGAAATAATGAGTCACCCTATCCCTCGTTGGTCCCCAGCTTAGAAGTCCCTTTTTCAGGACTACACGACTCAACCAATGAGTCGTCGTGTGTTATAATGACTCGTGGTGTGAGTCATTCTTTGGGAGTCCCAGAAACCCTCTTTAATGACAACAAGTGGTAGCAATGACTTATTGTACTGCACAAAGAGTCTTTGTGACCACTTTTCGTGTCAAGTCAGGGATCTTTTATAAATTCTTCTAGTGAAGGTAATGTTACACCCCGTAAATTCTCGACATGTAGATGGCCTATTTGCATGTTGGTTAAGAGTTTTGAATGCCATACATGCTAGTAAAGGGCTCGGGGAAAGACCGGATAAGTGACACGTCGAACCATCACGGGAGGAGCCGGGGCAGAGCCCCTCCGCGATGGCAGCGTGCTAGGGAGGGAGTGCCTCCGTGATGGCAACGTGTCACGGAGGCCCTGTCTAGGCCTCACTATATAAACCCCTCCACTTCGGATTTAATGATAAAATTCTTATAATGTCAAGAGAGAATGAGTGAAAAACAGAGGGCACGAAGTAATTGAGGGAAATTCTTCCGTTTTCCGCTATTAAACGCGATCAAAACTCAAATTAACTCCAGTTACCGAGGTATTAAGCAGCAAGGAGCATTCCTACGGATTTAGTTTCGTGAAATCCGGCCGGCGAATCGTCATGCTACCGAGTTAAGGTAAGTAGAATTTCTACAAATTAGTGTCAATATACTCCTAACCCTAAAGTGGTATTTCTCCCTTCTAGACTTTCGATAAATAGTGAGTTTTCGACCGTTTTTCGATAAGCCAAAGTTTGGGTTTTATATATATTAAAAGTGATATTTTATTTCAAAATATTAACGTATTTAGTTCTAATTGATATATATATATATGAATGCAGTTGGGAGAAATAGAAGAAATACTGACTGAGCTACGCTAGTTAGTCGGAAAATAAAAAACGAAGGTATGTAAAGCTTTTTCCTTTGGGAAGATAGTAATCCCAGTATAGTAAATAGCGTGAACTATAGAAGAAAGAATTCAAAAGACGAGAATTGAGTCCAGTATGAATTCAGCAGGCATGTTTTATATCAATGTATTGTATTTAGAATAAAAGTTAGTAAAGCAATATCAGTCAGTTAGATAATATTTCAGATACAGTACAGCTCAGTATGAGAATCAGTTTAATGCAGAAAAGAGTCCAGAATAAGAAGTCAGAAAACAGATAGTATTTTCAGATCGAACATGCTTGCTATACATGATTATTGTTTGTTGAGACCTGTTTGTGCTATGAGGGCACCCTTAGAGCTTCATAGCCACCCCAGGGTTAATAGTTGTGTCGCCTCACCCGCCAGAGGGTGAGGATACGTCACTCCATGGAGTGGCATGCCATCTGCAGTAGGACGAAGATGGGATGCAGCATTCCCCATATCAGGCTGATCAGCATAGCATTATAGCTTACCCTGTCGAGCGCTTGCGCCCAGGGGGCAGATTA
>JACEIK010005605.1:0-10767 GCA_018107945.1 Datura stramonium
GAAAACTCGCTATTTCTCGAAAGTACAGAAGGGAGAAATACTCACTTTAGGGCTAGGAGTATATTGACACTAATTTGGAGCAATTCCACTTACCTTGGCTTGGTAGCACGACTATTCGTCGACCGAATTTCACGAAACTAAACCCGTAGGAATGCTCCTTACTGCTAAATACCTCGGTATCTGAGATTAATTCGAGCTTGGACCGCATTTGATGGCGTAATCGGAAGGAAATTCCTCAAATCACTTCGCCCTCTTTGTTTTCTGTTTGTTCACTGGAAATTATAAGAAACTTTAATGAAAAAGCGAAGTTGGGGGCATATATATAATTGGGACCTATAAGTCGCATTCCTGGAATGCGATTTATAAGTCGCATTTTGCCTTGCGACGCGCCGAGTTGGCGCTTGTCCGATCTTTCCCCGAGCCTTTTTCTAGCATGTATGAAATTCTAAAACTCTTAACCAACATGCGAATAGGCCATCTACATGTCAAGAATTTACGGGGTGTAACAGAGAAGTTGTACTCAAATTAACTTGCGTCCCAATCTGTTCTGACACCCTTTCTTAAACCTAGTTATGAGTTGTTCCCCTCATGTAGTCGGTGTATCTCTTTGGTAATTAACTCAACATAATCTTTAGCTAAAACACAATTCTGACCAGCAAGAAATGAGTTGATCTCATTAGCCTTTCAAAAATGACTCAAGTAGGGTCAAATTTATGCTTGGTACGAGGTAAATCAATAATTAAATTCATATTGACTACTTCCCACTTTCACACATGCATGACTATATCCTGAATTAGCCCGCCCAATTTCTGATGTCCAACCTTCTCCTAGCAACTTTAACATGAGAAGCAGGGAGGAATAACTTAACTTAACATTTTTTATTAACAATCTTAACATTTATTTCGTGCTTATACTCGTTTGACTTTCATATCAAGAATTGTGAGCATACCTCATTCGTTGCACATCATATCACATCTCAACATAATTTATGAACAAGAAGACATAGCTCACGTATATCAAACTTGGAGCTCTTTAACATGAAAACGCTAAGCAACTGTCTAGGGGATACCTTAAGATAAATAAAGACTTATAGTTGTGCTTTAGACGATATAGGAATGGCTCGTGTGAAACTTTAAAATATATGAGGAGCTTAGAAAAGCTTAGCGACATTATAAATAGTTTACAAAATCTTCCAAGAAAAATCCTTTAAAACTTGAAAAAAATAATCCAACTGTTAGGACAACTGGACATTGGAGCTTTGTGCTACCACTCAACAGTATCTTTCTTCTTCCCATGCCATCAGTAGATCTGTTTTATAACCTGATGCATTTTTGTCAAACCTGGATGGAGAGAATAATGGGCATGGGTGTACCTTTGCCACAATCTACCAACGAAGCCCTGCCACATTTGAAATGCAGAGCTAGCCTCTGGGTCTCAAGACTCTGCCCCCTGCTATCTCAAAGGAAGATGACTCCTTCTACTGGGCCTTGTCCCTGGGCTATACTAGGCTAGGGTTTCGTACCGTCACTCCTTCACCTCCAAAACTAGAGGTGATATTGCAATATTCTAGGTCACTATCTCACTATCCTTTAGATGTCAGCCTGATGCTTATTTCTCGACATGCAACGACAATCCCAAGCTCTATCAGCCCGCTATAGCCTGGAGGTGGTTCGTTTCTCCCCCGGAGCGAGATGTTCATGTCTTGCCCTTACTTCTATAAGATGAAATCCCACGTTCGTGCCCCATGCACCATACTGGCAAGGATCGGCCAAGTCTGCTAACCTATATCATACTAACTGTGCTCAGGCCAGTTCTAATCATATAATCACTTTGCCTATTAACATAAAAAGCTTGGGGGGTCGTATGCTTTATTCTCCAGGTCTTCCCTACCGCTACCAACACACTACAGTGGGATTAGCCTATTTCTGACCTGAGCTTTACTATTACTGGAAGCCTACTGCTTATGGACTCTCACATATACTCGGCTGCTCCTAGCAATCTTACCTGTCATCCTGATCATTAATGTAGTGAAGGTCTAGGTGGCTTATTTAGGTACTAGGGGTCTTGACCATTTTTCTAACACCCCCTAGAAGTCAATGGGTCTAGCCCTCTTTTACTATTTGCTCTTGGCAAACATAGCATCAATACTTACGCGCTCTGTTATACTGAGAAAAGGCTGGGAGGTAGGAAATAAACATATCATTCTATAACGGGGCTAAGGTACGAAACTCAACAGACTCTAAAGGGTTGGAGGTAAGAATCTCGTAATTTCACAATCTTTTGTACCTTTCAGGCAATCCAACATCGACTGTTGTCCTTGTCTAATACTGAGTAGCAACTAAGTAGGCCATCATATATACTGTCACGACCTAAACGTACATCCGGAACGTAAACACGGGACAAGGAGCCCCAAGAGACCCCAAGTCGACCCATGACATGAGCATGCATCTAATTCATTCACATGAGCGGAAGACCTAACATAAAGCATATATGAAACATATCGAATCATGACATATCAAACTGGCAGAATCACTTAGTCATACATAAGCTGAATTCTATACTTTTGTCTGAAAGCCTCTACTACAATGATGGGTTGATGGGACAATACCCCCAATTAACTCGAACATGTACTGAAACACAAAGTAGCAATATGTCTAGCAAATAGCCTCGAGAATTAGGACTCACCAATACGCTAAAAGCAAACTCTGAGACGATCTAGGGATGCGGATGAGCCTGAGAGCTGGGTCCTGTATCATGAAATGATACGACATAGAAAGTATGCGGTCAGTACGTGGAATGTACTAAGTATGCAAGGTAAGTAAAACGGACATTTAAAATATTTATAACTCATAAATGATCATAAGAGTGGGATATCATGCTCGTATCGTAAACATCGTAACTTAACATAAGGCTCAAGGTTTTCAAAACATTCGTAGTACAAATGTAATCATAATCATAGGAGAAAAGTATTACTTAACATGACTTGAGCCAAAATACATAATCATAAGCATTCATAAATCATGAGGAACAGTGGGAGATTTTCTTAACCGACATACCCCATATGAGCACACATGAAGTCCGACTTGTAAACCTAGTCGGGAGGCCATTCGTACCTTTCCAAGGATAGAACCATGAAAGGGTGTGATATCACCATGAAAAGGGAAAATTGGGCCGGGGACAGTCACAAAGGAGGTCCCAACATACCTACAGTGGCACGTAGTTTATGCGATTCGGGGCTTAAACTAAGCCCCAAACCTACTCAGTGTTCGATGCTACTCCCAAAACATATATAGTGCTCATAGTATAACATGCATGAATTCATGGGATAGTTAAATCATGATAATCATAAACATACTTGTACATACGTGAACTAGCCATGACATAGGGCCCGTGAGTCGGCCAAAATATAATACATGAATCATAAAGTTCATACATACTTGTAGATCATGCATAAAGCTTGAAATTCATTAAATCATGATGGGTAATTGATAAAATCCATAATTTGAATCATAATTCATGCTGTGCTTGTAAATATCATTATTGGAAAAGTAGATCATAAATCGATTCATCATGGGTCATGCATAATTAGTCTAAATTCCATAGAAAACAAAATTGGTAATATTATAAATAATTTAAATCATATAAGTAGATAAAAAACCCTTATAATATGATAAGATTCAAAAATCACAAAGCCCATTAATAATCATTAGATTTTTATATAAATCTACTTCAAAATCCCATAAAATTTTAATAGAATGTTCATAAAATCATAGAGAATTGTCATGGGTGTGAAAGAAAACACCCATTGATAGCCTTACATACCTGAAAACAATTGATTCTTCACCTCCCTTGAAAGCCCAGGAAGGAATTGCAAGAATTTGAAGAGAAAAGCCTTTAATCACCCTATGATCACCTCTCTATACTCTTACATGCATGAATAGGGACTTAGTATAAATTATCCCCCTAAAAACTCACCTTCATAAGCCAAAACTATGTAGTTTAGGGTGTCATAGCATGGAAAAGTCGAAAATGCCCTTAATTAATCTGCCCTGAAAACTGTCTAGATTGGACCAACGGATGGAACCAATGGGTCGTTGGAAGGAACAACAACCCGTTGCGTTGCTCGTCATTTGCACTGCTGAGACCTGCCTCCAGAACTAAACAACGGACATATAGGATGACTCGTCCTCTGAAATAACAGATCGTTACATTAACCGTGGTTTTCCCCTTCACAAAATCTGAACTTTCTTACCACGAGCCTTACCACGACTCGTGGTTGCTTCTAGCGAGTCATGGTCTCGATCTGTCACATACACTGGAAATCTTGGAAACCAAACGACTGGTAACCATGGGTTGTTTCTTCTCACAATGAGTCGTTGAACGACCCATTGTATCCCATCTGCTGAACCCGACCTCCTCCAACGCCTGCTAACAATGGCTCATTGTCTCGAACAATGAGTCATTGTGTCGTCCGTCGTCTCCACTGCCACTCAGACTTCCCTTACCACGACTGCATACAACGACCCGTGGTTAGATACCACGAGTCGTTACATGGCCTGTTCTATGATATTTTCCCAGTTTCAGCAGTTTTCAACTTTTAGCTCTCGGGTCTACTCCTAGGCATTTTCGGGGTATTACAGTATCTTCTCCTTGGGAAGATTCGTCCTCGAATGTAGGAAACAAGTAGAAAACAAAAACATGTAATTATCATATTCAAATACTGATCATTTAAATCGAAAACTGGTGGAATGACTACCTCCGAAAAGAACTACATAGCTGAACCGAATTCAGACACCACATACATCTATCAAAACATAAAAGAACTTGTGCACATGAAATGAACATGGAAACTGATTAGAGAATTAGGGAAAAAACTGATACCTCAAATTGAAACTGAGCTGGTAGGGAATAGGTGAGGGTATTTAGCCATCATGTCTGCTTCGACTTCCAATGTAGCTCTCTCAACATGCTGATTTCTCCATAACACCTTTACTGAAGCTACTTCTTTGTTCCTCAGCCTCCGAACCTGATGATCCAAGATTGCAACTAGAATTTCCTCATAATTGAGGCTATCTCTCACACCAACACTTTCCACTGGGATAACTAAAGCTGGATCACCCAAGCACTTTTTCAAGAGCGATAAATGAAAGATGGGATGAACTGAAGATAACTCTAATGGCAAGTCCAACTCATACGCTACCTTACCAACTCTCCTTATAACCCGGTAAGGACCAACATAGCAGGGGCTGAGTTTTCCTTTCCTTTCGAACCGCATGATTCCCTTCATGGGAGATACCTTCAGAACTACCCAATCGTCCACCTCAAACTCTAACTCTCTCCTCCTCACATCAGCATATGATTTTTGAGGACTCTGAGTGGTTTTCAACCTATCCCTTATCAACTGAACCTTCACCATAGCCTCATGAACTGAATCAGGTCCTATCATAGCTGCCTCACCAACCTCGAACCATCCGATGGGTGATCTATATCTCCGCCCATAAAGAGCCTCGAATGGTGCCATTTGGATATTGGAGTGGTAGCTGTTATTGTAAGCGAACTAGATCAGGGGCAAGTGATCATCCCAACTACATTTAAAGTCCATCACACAAGCTCTCAACATGTCCTCGAGAGTTTGGATTGTTCGCTCCTCCTAACCATCTTTTTTGTGGATGAAATGCTGTGCTGAGTTTAGCTTGAGTCCCAAGCCCTTTTTGAAAAGACCGCCAAAACTGAGTACCTCAGTCTGAGATAATAGACAAGGGCACTCCATGTAGTTGAACCAACTCCCGAATATACAGTTTGGCATAATCATCTGCTGAATCTGTGGTTTTGACCGGTAGAAAATGGGCAGCCTTGGTAAACCTGTCAACCACCACTCAAATAGAATCGTAGTGTCAGCGAGTACGAGGTAGGCCTGTAATGAAATCCATATTAATCTCTTTCCACTTCCAAGTCGGGATGCTAATATCCTAAAGTATGCCTCCCGACATTTGATGCTCGACTTTTACTTGCTGACAGTTTGGGCATCTAGCTACATATTCCGAAATATCCTTCTTCATGCTGTTCCACCAATATATTTCCCACAAATCATGATACATCTTGGTGGCAGCCGGATGGATAGAGTACCTAGATCCATGTGCCTCATGCAATATCGACCCCTCAAGTCATCAATGTTTGGAACACACAGACGACCCTGGTACCGCAACACACCATCCCCTCCTTGGAGAAGACCTCCACCTTCTGAATCCGAACGATTTCTTTCATCTTTACCAAAATCGAATCCTTATCTTGTTTAGCTTTCACATCAGTCACCAAGGACGATTCAGATCCGTTTTGCACAACAATGCTGCCGTCGGTCGAATCGACCAATCTAAATCCCAACCTTGCAAGTCGATGGGCATCTTTGACCAACTCCTTCTTTCCCTCATCCATGTGGGACACACTCTCCATAGAGAGCCTACTAAGTGCGTCCGCTACTACATTAGCCTTACCCGGGTGGTAAAGGACACTCATATTGTAGTCCTTGAGTAACTCCAACCACCTCCTTTGTCGAAGATTGAGATCTTTCTGCGTGAACACATATTGCAAGCTTTTGTGGTCCGTAAATACATCCATGTGGACCCCATACAAGTAATGCCGCCATATCTCTAATGCGAACACCACCGTGGCCAACTCATGGTCATGGGTCAGGTAATTCTTCTCATGGACATTCAACTGTCTTGAGTCATATGCTATCACTTTCCCATATTGCATCAATACATACCCAAGTCCGATTCTCGAAGCCTCACAATACACCAGAAAACCATCGGTACCCTCGGGTAGGGTCAACACTGGTGCTGAAGTGAGTTGAGTGTTCAACTCTTGGAAGCTTTTCCACAAGCCTCCGACCATTGGAACTTTACCTTCTTCTGAGTCAACTTGGTCAAATGTGCTGCAATAGATGAAAAACCCTCTATGAATCTATGGTAGTAGCCTGCTAGGCCCAAGAAACTCCGAATTTCTGAAGGATTCACCAGTCTGGGCCAATTCTTCATCGCTTCAATTTTTTGAAAATCTACCTTTATGCCCTCACTCGATACCACATGGCCCAAAAATGCCAGAGTCCAACCAAAATTCACACTTGTTGAACTTTTCATACAACTGACGATCCTTGAGGGTCTGAAGCACTACTCTCAAGTGAGCGGCATGCTCCTCCTTGCTCTGAGAGTATATAAGGATGTCATCAATGAACACAATCACAAACATATCCAAATATTCCTTGAACACCCTTTTTATTAGATCCATAAAAGCTGCGGGGGCATTGGTTAGTCCAAAAGACATAACAACAAATTCGTAGTGACCATACCGAATCTTGAAAGTGGTTTTCGGGATGTCACTCTCCCGAGCCCTGAGCTGACCGAACCTGAGATCAATCTTGGAGAAACACTCAGAACCCTGAAGCTGGTCAAACAAATCTTTGATCTTGGGTAAAGGATACCTATTCTTAACGGTCTTGACTGTTGGAGGAGAAACCACTGTTAGAAATGTTCACATAGAAGCTCCTCTTTCATCTGCAGGTATAGACTTCTTTGCCGAAGAGAACCATCCTTCTTCCGGACAAATAACAATGGTGCACCCCATGGGGACTTACTCAGCCTAATAAAGCCCTTATCTAACAGGTCCTTGAACTGATCCTTTAACTCCTTTAGCTCAGCTGGAGCCATCCTGTAGGGAGGACTATAGATAGGCTGTGTATCGGGTAAGAGATCAATGCCGAAATCAATTTCCCTCTCAGTAGGAACACCTAGCAAATCATTGGGAAAACCTCCGGATACTCACACACCACCAGAACTGACTGGATAGTCGGGGTCTCAAACTCAACATCCTTAACCCTAACTAGGTGATGCATGCAGCCCTTATAAATCATTTTCCTGGCCTTAAGATATGAAATAAACTGACCGACTGGTACAACTGAATTACCCTTCAACTCCAAAACTGACTCACCCAGAAATTGAAATTCCACCGCACGGGTCCTACAATTAATCGAAGCATAACATGCAAATAACCAATCCATGCCCAAAATGATGTCAAAGTCAGTCATAGCTGACTCTACTAAGTCTGCACAGGTGACCTTATGTAATAATATAATGGGCCAACCTCTATACACCCGCCTAGATACAACTGAATCACCGACTGGTGTAGAGACTGAGAATGGTTCCGATAGGATTTCAGGGCTAACTCCAAAACTACTAGAAATATAAGGGGTCACAAATGAAAAAGTAGCTCCTAGATCTAACAAGGCATAAGCATCAATATGGAAGACTTGCAACATACCAGTGACCACATTTGGTGAAGCCTTCTGCTCCTCGCGGGATACTAAAGCATAAAACCTGTTTTGGCGCTGACTGCCTGCTGCACTAGTAGAGGCACCATGCTGAGGAGGACGTGCTGTTGGAGCGACAGAACTGGCTGTTGTCACACGGGATCCACCGACCGCTGATCTAGTTGAGGGGGTAATCCTTAAGTCTGTGTCCGGGTTTGCCACACCCAAAGCAAGCATCCTAACCAACTAAGCACCTCCCGGGGTGATTCTTGCTGCAGCCCGCACAAACTGGGAAAGAGTGCTCCATCTGCATGCTACCCTAGACTCTCGACTCTGAAGCTCTGCTCCTCCGATCTCTTCTGAATCTAGATGGCGTGTTGGCCGATAATGAAGCTAGAGCGATAGACTTGTGCTGGGACTGTTGATGCTGTCCACTCCCTGTCCTGGCTTCAGAAGCCCCGTAGCTGTCGGTCCTGGCCCTCTTGGACTCCCTCTGCCTCCTGTAGACTGACTCCATCTGCTGATCATGCAACACAATGTGGGGAAAGTCGATATCCCGATGTAGCATGACGATCCTGCAATCCTCGTCCAAATAATTCGCCACCCCATGCACAAAACGACTCACTTGAGCACTCTGGTCCGTCACCAACTCTGGAGCATACTTGGATAGTCGGGTGAACTCCAATGCGCACTCCTGAACGGACATGTTACCCTGTTTCAAATTAACAAACTCAGCCGCCTTGAGCTCCCTCATCTCTAGAGGGAAAAATTGATCCAAAAATGCCGCAGGGAACTCTTCCCAACCTATCAAGCCTGCATCCACTGCCCTGACATCCCTCCACTGCTTGAACCATATGTGAGCCACCCCCTTAAGCTGATAGGAGGTCAAGTCAACACACTCCCCATTGTTAACCCCTATAACCTGGGTGATCTTCAGAATCTCCTCAACAAAATTGTGTGGATCCTCGCCCACCTTCGAACCCGTGAACTCAGGAGGACTCATCCTCAAGAAATCCCTCACCCTAGCTGCCACTGCATTCCCATTCTGAGGGTAATGCACCACCGTCTGATTATGAACCTGGGCAGCCATAGCCTGTGCCAGCATCCAAATCGCTACCCTAAACTTAGCGTGGGCAGCTGGCTCTGGTGCGTGCTCCTCGTGAACGGGTGGGGTTGGCTGATGGTCATCACCATTGGCACCCTCATGATCGTTGTCGTTACCATTTCTTCTGGCATTCACTATATGTGTAGGCATGATTCTGCAAACGCGAGTAGCACGAATTAGAAGGGTAAATGACTTTCATCGTACGATATAGATCATGAAAGAAGGAAATATTTCCTAAACGTCTCGTAGATTCTTCATCATAAGTGCGGCGTGCTTCAAACCCATGAAAAAGACTCTACTTAACATGGATTTCAGATACCCTAGGACACTTCAAACCTATGGCTCTGATACCAAGTTTGTCACGATCCGAACGTACACCCGAATCGTAAACACGTGAAAGGGAGCCCCGAGAGACCCCAAGTCGACCTATGGAAGGAGAATGCATCTAATTAATTCACATGAGAAGAAGACCTAACATAAAGCATATAAGAAACATATCAAATCATGTCATATCAAATCGGCAGAATCACTTAGTCATACATAAGCTGAATTCTATACTTTTGTCTGAAAGCCTCTACTACAATGATGAGTTGATGGGACAATACCCCCAACTAACTTGAACATGTACTGAAACATAAAGTAGCAACAGACTATAAAATAGACTCGAGAATTAGGACTCACCAGTACGCTGAAAGCAAACTTTGAGACGATCTAAGGATGCGGATGAGCCTGAGAGATGGGTCCTGTATCATGAAATGATACAACATAGAAAGTATGCGGTCAGTACGTGGAATGAACCGAGTATGCAAGATAAGTAAAACGGACATTTAAAATATTTAAAACTCATAAATGATAATAAGAGTAGGACATCACGCTCGTATTGTAAACATCATAACTTAACATAGGGCTCAAGGTTTTCAAAACATTCGTAGTACAAATGTAATCATAATCATAGGAGAAAAGTCTTACTTAACATGACTTGATCCAAAATGCATAATCATAAGCATTCATAAATCATGAGGAACAGTAGGAGATTTTCTTAACCAACATACCCCATATGAGCACACATGAAATCCGACTTGTAAACCTAGTCGGGAGGCCGTTCGTACCTTTTCCAGGGTAGAACCATGAAAGGGCGTGATATCACCATGAAAAGGGCCAATTGAGCCGGGGACAGTCACAAAGGAGGTCCCAACATACCTACGGTGGCATGTAGTTTATGAGATCCGGGGCTTAACCTGAGCCCCAAACCTACTCGGCGTTCGATACTACTCCCAAAACATATATAGTGCTCATAGTATAACATGCATGAATTCATGGGCTAGTTAAATCATGATAATCATAAACATACTTGTACATA
>JACEIK010005605.1:75922-104414 GCA_018107945.1 Datura stramonium
GAGATAACTAGACAGCATGGTGGCCTTGTCGGCCCGCATAGGTTTCCCTATATGAGTGTGACTCTGGTTAGCTGATGTTACAGGATAGGTGGCTATAGGCCCAGTCGGCCGGAGGATGTATTTACAGCCGTTATATAGCCCGTTGATTCCATGAATATGAGTTAGAGACATGCAGGCACCAAATGTGCTTAAGCTTAGTAGTCTAGCAGCCCAGGTCCTAATAGGGCACCAGGTGCCAGTCATACCCCCCAAGGCGAGGCGTGACAGTAGGTCGCTCGTAGCTTTCAGCCAGCGTCACCAGAGCTTGTTTTTAGAAGGTTTACTCTTTTGATTGTACAGTTCATGGGTAGGTCGGGGCCCTGTCCCGACCATCATATTACTCCTAGAGGCTTGCAGATTGTTTTTATTTCCCTGTGGTTAGTTTTTATTGTCCGTGTAGGACCTATATGTGGTTTAGTTATGTGTTGGCTGTGTAGGACCTTGTTTAGCTGGAAGATTAGCGGCCTTGTCGGCCATAGTGTAGCTTACACTGGTTTTACATTACAACCATAACTAGACATCATGGAGGTCTTGTTGACCCGCATAAGATTCCCTGTTATTGCCTGTTTCTGGTTAGCTATTTTCCTTTACAGGTGGCTATAAGGCCTTGTTCACCAGAGGTTGTATTTACAGCCGAGATATAGCCTGTTGCTTTCTTGATTTGGGATGTAAGCCTACACCAGGAGTGCATAGGCCTAGTTAAGTTAGTTCAGACCTTAGTAGGAGACCGGGTGCCAGTCATGCCTCCCAAGGTGTGGCATGAAAAACTTGGTATCAAACTTGTTATCAAAGCAGGTCGTATCCCAGGGAGTCTGCAAGCCGTGCTAAGTAGAGTCTTGTCTATGGGTGTGTTGTGCACCATATTCTATAGGCAGAAGGTTGTGAGGAATGATAGGATGGTTACTCTTTCTTCTTATCCAGTCATGCTATAGAGCTGTACAATATAGGGTGAGTCCCTAAGCTTACCATATTCTTTTATCTACAGAGAATGACATACCCGCGACACACCACGACTGGTAGGAGATTTGATGTTGCAGCAGGGGAAGGCACTAACAGAGTGCCTCAGTTAGAGTCAGCCCGATCTGAGGGCGACAGGGAGACTTCATCTCGGTCTCCCCAGCACTCTCCACCATGCCAAGAGCTGCTCAGAGGGGCAAATGTGACGGCACTGCCTCCAGCAGTCTCTATACCGGTACCGTCAGATTAGGAGGTTAGGAGTGCTGTTGTTATGTTAGCTCAGATGATGGCTGCGCAACATCAACCAGTGGAACCCGTGATCGCAGAGTCTTTAGGATAACCTGGTAGTTCGAGGGTCGGGAGTTTCTTGCACTGAGTCCCACGCAGTTTACAGGGACGGATCGGGCGGAGGAGCCTCAAGATTTCTTGGATCAGATGCAGCGGATTTTCAGGGTGATACATGCTACACCTGCAGATTTGGTGGAGTTAGCGGTATTTCAGATAGACATCGCAGTATTGTGGTACAAGAGTTTGGAGAGGTCACGAGGGAGAGGTGTTTTCCCTCTGACTTGGCCCAGCTTTTCAGAGGCTTTTCTGGATCACTACCTACCGCGGAAAATTCGACAGGCCCAAGTTGATCAATTTCTACATCTAAAGTAGGGGCCGATGAGTGTCCAAGAGTACACTATGAGGTTCGACTCCTTGGCTCGGTATGCACCAGCTTTTGTAGATACCACGCCGGCTAGGGTGCATTGGTTTATTATAGGGCTGAATCCAAAATATATGGAGACCTGTATTACGACCACTCTGCGAGAGGACATGGATATTGCCCGCATTCAGGATTTTTCTCAGAATATTGAAGGGATCAGACAGCAGTAACGGGAGATAAGGAGGGCAAATCAGGAGCAGCGCCGCAAGGCCAGACTTAGTGATATGCAGGTGGAGTCCCAGGGTGGACCCAGGCCATGATTTTCAGGCAGACCACCCAGACCCCCACCCCCACAACAACAACAGGGGAGTGGATCTGGTCATTGGGGGCAGTCAGGACCCGATGAGAATTCACGATCAGTAGGTTCACAGCAACAGAGAGGAGTGGAACAGAGTAGATTCACCATGCCACCTTGCCGTGTTTGCAGCCGACGTCACTCCGCGGAATACAAGTATGGTTCCACAGCATGTTATACCTGTGGACAGGAGGGTCATCAGATGACGGATTGTCCAGCCAGGGGTCAGAGTGATCGGGACCAATAGGATAGATCTTCAGTAGGATCACGTTCCCCAGCATCTCCAGCAGCGCGTAGGCCCTCAGCTCCAGCCGGCAGAGGCCAAGGCAGATCAGGGGCATCTAGCTCAGGTACCGATTCATATCGCACTTAAGCCTTACCAGGACAACAGGAGTCAGAATCATTGCCGGATGTGGTGACAGGTATACTGGACATTTTCTCTCATTCTGTTTATGTAGTAATAGATCCAGGATCCACCTTGTTGTATGTTACCCCATTAGTGGCTCAAAAGTTCGGTATTACTCCAGAATCACTTTAATGATGTTTTTCAGTGTCGACACTTATCGGTGACTCTATCATAGCTAAGAGGGTATACCAGGGATGCACAGTAAGGGTTGTTGGTCGTCAGACTTTAGCAGACTTGATAAAACTAGAAATGATTGATTTTTATGCAATTATGGGTATGGATTGGCTGGCGCCATGCTATGTCAATGTTGAATGTTGGACCAAGATTGTCCTATTCCACTTTCCAGGGGAGGTTGTACGGGAGTGGAAAGGTAGTGCAGCTACGCCAAAAGGTAGGTTTATTTCTTATCTTCGGGAGAGAAAATTGATAGCAAAAGGGTGTATTTATCATATTGTTAAAGTTTAGGATGTTCAAGAAGAATCCCCAACTCTTCAGTCCATTCCAATAATCAATGAATTTACAGATGTATTTCCAGATGAGCTACCTGGCATTCCCCCAGAACGGGAAATCGACTTTGCAATTGATTTTTTACAAGGTACTCAACCCATATCTATTCCTCCGTATCGAATGGATCCTGCTGAGCTTAGAGAATTAAAGGAACAGTTGAAGGATCTATTAGATAAGGGCTTCATCAGGCCAAGTACTTTATCATGGAGGGCACCAGTTTTGTTTGTGAGAAAGAAGGATGGCTCACTCCATATGTGTATAGATTACCGGCAGCGGAATAAAGTCACTATCAAGAATAAGTACCCGTTTCCTAGAATAGATGACTTGTTTGACCAGTTGCAGGGGGCAAAGTATTTTTCAAAAATTGACATAAGGTCAGGGTACAATCAGGTTTGGATTCGTGAGAGGGATATTCGAAAAACCGCTTTTAGAACCAGGTATGGCCACTTTGAATTTTTAGTCATATCCTTCGGGCCGACGAATGCTCCAACAGTGTTCATGGACTTTATGAACAACATCTTCAGGCCATATCTGGACCTGTTTGTGATAGTATTTATTGATGATATTCTAGCATGTTCCTGCTTAGAGGCAGATTACCGGGATCACCTACGAACAGTGCTCCAGACTCTCAAGAATCGCCAGCTGTATGCGAAGTTTTATAAATGTGAATTTTGGATAAATTTAGTATCCTTTTTGGCTACATCATGTCAGATGCTGGCATTCAGGTAGACTCATAGAAAATAGAAGTAGTAAAAACATGGCCTAGACCTACCACTCCGATTGAGGTATGCAGTTTCCTGGGGTTAGCCGGGTATTAAAGAAGATTCATGGAAGGATTTTCTACCTTAGCAGCGCCTTTGACCAACTTTGGAAGTGTCACAATAGACAACCAACCCATCTATTCCTTTTGGCAAGGTCAAAATTGGAGCGGTTGTGAGTCGAGTTTTCAACTCCTGGAAACTCTTCTCACACACATCCGACCATTGGAACTCCACTTTACTTTGAGTTAACTTAGTCATAGGAGATACCATAGAGGAGAAGCCCTCCACAAAACGTCGGTAATAACCCGCTAAGCCCAGAAAACTCCTGATTTTCGTAGGAGAGGTAGGTTTGGGCCAATCTTTCACTACTGCTATCTTGTGAGGATCTACCTGTATTCCCTCACCAGAGACCACATGACCCAAGAAAGTCATGGAATTCAACCAGAATTCACACTTGCTGAACTTGGCAAACAACTGGCAGTCTCTAAGCTTCTGAAGCACTATCCTCAGATGGTTAGCATGCTCTTCCGCATTTTTGAAGTATACCAGAATGTCGTCAATAAATACAATGATGAACATATCCAGATACTGCTTGAAGACTCTATTCATCAAGTCCATGAAGGCTGCGGGGGAATTCGTTAGCCTGAAGGACATAACCAAAAACTCATAGTGTCCACATTGAGTTCCGAATGCTGTTTTCGATATGTCACACTCTCTGACCCTTAGCTGATGGTACCCCGACCTGAGATCTATCTTCAAGAAACAACTGGCTCCTTGAAGTTGGTAAAATAGGTCATCAATTCTAGGTAGGGGATACCTGTTCTTGACTGTGACCTTGTTCCTGACGGTAATCTATGCACATTCTGAGGGTACCATCTTTCTTACGCATGAATAGTACTGGAGCACCCTAGGGAGAGATGTTGGGTGTGAAAAAACCCTTGTAAATAAGATCTTTTAGTTTCTCCTTCAACTCCTTAAGCTCAGCTGGAGCCATTTTGTAAGGAGGGATGGAGATGGGCTGAGTATCTTGGAGGAGGTCTATTCCGAAGTCTATTTCCCGTTCAGGGGGAACTCCGGGAAGATCCTCAGGAAATACATTTGGGAACTCGCTGACCACTGGAACTGACTGGATGGTTGGGGTCTTAGAGTTGGAATCTTTGAACCGAATCATATGATAAATACATCCCTTGGAAATGAGCTTCTGGGCCTTAAGGTAGGAAATAAACCGACCCTTAGGGGCTGAACTACTGCCCGTCCATTCTAACACTGGCTTATTAGGGAACTGAAACTTGACAACTCTAGTTCTGCAGTCAACTAAGGCATAACCAGAGTGTAACCAGTCCATGCCAAGGATAAGGTCAGAATCGACCATGTCTAACTCTACGAGATCAGCTGGAATGACTTTACTTAGGACTGAGACTGGGCAGTTTCTATACACCCGACTGGCTCTAACTGACTCGCCAACAGGGGTGGAGAATGAGAATGGTTCTGAGAGGACCTCTGGACTGCTACGTAGGGAGTCATGAATGAAAGGGTGGCTCCTGGATCTAGGAGGGCATACACGTCTAGATGAAATAGGCGTAACATACCCGTGACTAAGTCAGGTGAACTCTCCTGATCCTGACGCGAAGACAATGCGTAAAATTGGTTTTGGCGCTGACCGCCATCCGTACTTGAGGTGCTGGCCTGCTGAGTTGGTCAGTCTGCTGGAGCTGATGATGTGGTGGATTGTGCTCTCCCCCGTCATGCTGACGGGCAATCTTTAAGCCGATGATCAAGTTGTCCACAACCAAAGCAACCCTCTTGACCCTGAAGATACTCTCCCAGGTGGTTCCTGCCGCACTTGGGGAAAGCTAGATATCTATTCCCAACACTGTAGCTTTGAGATTGAGAACTAGATGCTCCTCCCCTCCGATCTTGGTGGGACCAGAAGGTTGTGGGCGCTGGCTGAGCTGGGTGCTGGGGCTCTCTGTTGCTATTGTGGGCAGCTACTACCGCTAGACCTCTGATGGCCATGATCTGACGGGGCAGTCCTTTCCCGTTTATTCTTTCGCTCCATATCCTTCAGTTTCTCGACCTCAATCTGCTGGGCATAAACAATCAAGCTGGAGAGGTCCATATCCCTAATCAACATCGCTATCCTGCACTCCTTGAGGACCATGTTCGACACTCTGTTCACAAACTTCAACATGCGAGCCCTTGGCTCGACTACCATCTCCGGAGCATGCTTAGACAGCCTGGTAAACTCCAATGCGCATTATTTTACAGTCCTGTTGCCTTGTCTCAAGTTCATAAACTCAACCACTTTTGCGTCCCTCAAATTTGGAGGGAAAAATCTATCCAGGAAGGCTGTGTTGAACTCCTCCCACTCCACCGGTCCTGCTCCCGCTGGCCGCCCCTCTTTCCACTATTTGTACCAGACCTGGTTTACCCCTTTTAGTTGGTAGGCAGCCAGATCAACACTCTTAGAGGAGCTGACACCCATAATATGGGTAATATTTTGAATATCGTCTATGAACTCTTGGGGGTCCTCCCCCACTCTGGATCCCTGAAAAGATGGAGGGTTCATACAGGTGAATTCTTGCACTCTAGCAACAGTTGTGGATCTGTTGTTGTTAACTGGTACAACTTTCTGGGTGACCTGATTGGTAACTGTTTGAGCGATTAACTGGATAGTTGCCCTGAACTCCGTGGTGGACACTATGTCATACTGAGGGGCAACTGGGGCTGGTGGGGAAGGTCTGTTGGCATTACTGGCCCTTCTTCCATTATCACGTCTAGGAGGCATGATTCGTTGAAATGAAATAGAGCATGAGTTAGAAGGACGTTTCTGGGATTGAACTTTAACGCATGATAAAGATATGAACAAAAGAGAGTTTTCTTAATAGCATCTCATAGCCTCCTCGTCATAAGTGTGGCGCGCTTCACACCCATGAAAAGGACTCTAGTCGATGCGGCTTTCAGAAATTCTGAGGATACTCTAAACCTAGTGCTCTGATACCAAGTTTGTCACACCCCGAGTCTACACCCTAGACGGAACACAGTACTTGGAGTCACAAGTAACCCCAAGTCAACCCTTGTTCTATAATACACTGGTATTCTGAGTAACATGCATAGCGGAAGTTTTGAAATAATAATATAAAAACATTTATGAAAGCTAAAACTAAAACATAAGGTGTAAAACAGATGAACAATACTAATAGTCTGAAATCAAGTCTGTGTCTAAAAGCCATCTAACTGAGGAGTTGCTAGGACAAGCCCCCCAGCTAACTCTAAATTCAGCTGAAAGAAATAAAGGGAACTAAAATAAATGAAATAACATCCTTGAATGAGGAGAACTCACACTGCTTCTGCTGAGAGAGAGATTTTAATGAAATCGGCTAATGGCGCTGGGTTTGAGAACCGGCGACTGTATCATGAAACGATACAACATAAAAGCATGTGTCAGTACTTTGAATATACTAAGTAAGCAAGAGAAAACTTAATGCTGGATATAAATGACTGAACTAAAGTGACATGAAATGACCAACTAATATACCGTACTGAAACAACTGAAATAAACTGAGATGGTCAAGATGACCCTTTCTGGTGGTCAAAGACATGGCCTAAGTCTAAAATACTAAGTCTGAGATACTACACTGAATTGATCAAAATTGATAGAGCTGAAACTGAACTAAACTGCTTATACTGAGACTGGACTAAGCTGACTAGTAGGAGAGTCTGTAACCAACATATAACCACGTGAGCTAGACATGGAGTCCAATGTATACACCCGACCAATAAGACCCAATATACCTTGCCAGGATATAGAGGCATGAACTAGGTGATCAAAAAAGTCTGGGGCCAATCAGGCCAATAAATACTGTAACCTACACTAACAACGTAGTTCTAGGAACCTGGGTGCACTGGATCCCCTGCCTGCTCGGTGCTAAGTCCTGCTCCCACTTGAATACTTAAACTGAACGCTAAGCTGATAGCTCGAAACTGGGGTCCAAGACTAATCAGGGATATATAACTGAAAGTACCCTGAGAGTCTTATCAGACTAGATTCTGAAACTAATTTCTAGACTAGTCAGAGCTGCTTATCTAGAAGCGTCGTAACTGTCTAAGAAAAAACTGTAATCTGACTGGGGTCCTATGGATAGTCAGAGCTGTCTGTCTAAAGTGTCATGACCGCCAGTGGACCAAAGAAACTAAGTTCTGAGTCTAATTCTGATTCTGCTAACTGGGAGGTATCACAGGCACCTCAAAGAATTCTGTAGTCAAACTGATTAGCTGACAAATTCTGAATAGCATTGAGGAAATTCTACGTTCTAACTAAACTGAACTACTAAGCATCTAACAGAGAATTCAACTTATTCCGACAACACGGGGACCCATAATATGGAAATTGTTTTCAAGAAAATAGAGAATTATCAGCCGACAAGCTAAATTATAGTTCTCTCATTCGTGCTAGGGCTGAATCATTCTTAACAAGGGATTAATTACTCAACATAAACAATAAGGAATACTAGAAAATCATCCTAAATCACACTTCACAAATCATGAGGAATTTAATATATAAATACGTTTCATTTGAAAACTCAGGGCTTAAATTAAATTTTGCAGGGACATCAACAATTTGGTCAAGAATTGATGGAGATCATATCAACAATAAGAATGAATATCATTCTAGGTGAAATCAATGAAAACAAACATGTAATCTTTTCATACTCGAAAACTCATGGCTAAGACTGATAGAGAAACTATAAGAGGGTTTTGGAGGACACAAGGGAAGAACTATCCCCTTGTTGAATTCCCATATACCTGGCTAAGAATTACTTTGAGGAGGAAACTTGAATTTCTGAGATGAATGAAGAACCCTGAACCTTACTCTTAAAGTTCTTGAGAGAACTCTTCGATGTTTTTCTGAGAATGTATGTGGGGAATGAGGGGAGAGGCCATTCATTGCCATTAATAGGTATGAAGTTATGTCTAAATCGATGTAGTTTAATGTTTAGGAGAGTAGAAAATTACTAAACAACCCTTGGAAAATCACAGGGAAAAACTGGTCGTCAGTCCTCACGGGTGACCTAACGGGTCGTGGTCATGACCACGTCTCGTGGTCACACTCGTTGAGTACACTACCCAGGAATCACTGATGGTCACCACGAGGGACCTAACGAGTCATAGTGAGTGACCATGAATTGTGGTCACTTGTCGTGGACCAAACTGTCCAAAACCCTATAGTTCCCCACGGGTGACACCACGACTCATGGTGAGGACTCGTGGGGTACACTGCCTAACTCCTTAACTTCTGACCCAGGCCTGACCACGAGGAACCTAACGGGTCGTGGTGGAGGACCACAACTCGTGGTGACACTCGTTAAGCATACTGACACCACCTTTCCATTTCTCAATCCCCCTTCCCATGAATGACCTGATGAGTTGTTAGGTCTCATAACGAATCATTTGGTGAGTCGTTCTGAGGCATTTATGTAGATTCTCAGATTTTTTCATTTAAGTCCCAGATCTAGTATTTGAGTTTCCGAGGCATTATATTATCTCCCCCTTGGAAACATTCATCCTCGAATGTTGGAAAATACCCATAGAAGCAGAGAATTTCAATCACTCTGCTCAAATACTGCTCATTTAACTCCAAAACTGACAGAATGACTACCTCCGTTTCAAAATGCATAACTGAACTTAATTCACTTTTAATACATACATCCAAAGTCATAAAGGAAACTTAAACACATGAATTGAACCCAACAACTAAATGGGTTTCTAAGGAAAAACTAATATTTTAAGCTGTAATAGAGTTGGTAAAGAACAAATGTGGGTATTTGTCCATCATATTTGTTACACCCCATAAGTTTCTAATTTAAACGGCCTATTCATACATTGGTTAAGAGTTTTATAGTGCAATACGTACGAGAAAAGGGCCCGGGGGAAGGTCAGACGAGCACGGAGTTGGGACCGCACGAGAGGAGGCCGGGCTAGCTGCCCAAAGGGGCAGCGTGGCACAGACCATGCCCTCCGCGATGGGCTCCGTTGCACGCCCGTAAGTTGGCGCGACAGGGTCAGTTCCACGGACCCTTGTCCACCGCCGCAAGTATATATATGTTTCATTCTAGGAACCTGAGTTCCCTGGAACCCCAACACGCTCGGTGCTAAGTGCTATTCCCACTATAATACCTAAACTTAATGCTAAGCTGATAGCTCGAAACTGGGGTCCAAGACTAATCAGGGATATATAACTGAAAGTACCCTGAATGTCTTATCAGACCGAATTTTGAAATAGAGTTCTGGACTGGTCAGAGCTGCTTATCTAGAATCGTCGTAACCGTCTATGAAAAAACTATAATCTGGTTGGGGTCCTACAACTAGTCAGAGTTGTCTTCTAAAGTGTCATGACTGCCTAGTGGACCAAAGAAACTGAGTTCTGAGTCTGATTCTGATTCTGCTAACTGGGAGGTATCACAGACACCTCAAGGAATTCTGTAGTCAAACTGATCAGCTGACAAATTCTGAATAACATTTAGGAAATTCTACGTTCTAACTGAACTAAACTACTAAGCAGCTAACAGAGAATTCAACTTATTCCGACAACACGGGGACCCACAATATGGCAAAAATTTCAGGAAAATAGGGAATTCTCATCTGGAAAGTTGAATTATAGTTTCTCATTTGTGTCGGGGATGAATCATTCTTACCAAGGGAGTAATTACAGAAAATCTAAACAATAAGGAATACTATAAAATCATCCCAAATCACACTTCACAAACCATGAGGAATTTAATATATAAATACATTTCATTCGAAAACTCAGGGCTTAAATTCACTTTTGCAGGAACATCAACAATTTGGTCAAGAATGGATGGAGATCATATAAAAAATAAGCATGAATATCATTCTAGGTAAAATCAAAGAAAACAAACATGTAATCTTTTCATACTCGAAAATTCAAGGCTAAGACTGATAGAGAAACTATAAGAGGGTTTTGGGGGACACAAAGGAAGAACTATCCCCTTGTTGAATTCCCACATACCTGGCTAATAATTCCCTTGAGGAGGAAACTTGAATTTCTGAGATGAATGATGAACCCTGGACCTTACTCTGAAAGTTCTTGAGAGAACTCTTCGATGTTTTTCTAAGAATGTACGTGGGAAATGAGGTGAGAGGCCATTCATTCCCGCTAATAGATATGAAATTATGTCTAAAATGACATAGTCTAAAGTTTAGGAGAGTAGAAAATTACTAAACGACCCTTGGAAAATCGCAGGGAAAAACTTGTCGTCAGTCCTCATGGGTGACCTAACGGGTCGTGTTCAGTGACCACGAGATGTGGTCATACTCGTTGAGTACACTGCCCAGGAATCACTGATGGTCACCACGAGGGACCTAACGATTCGTGGTGAGTGACCATGACTCGTGGTCACCTGTCGTGGACCACACCATTCAAAACCCTAAAGTTCCCCACGGGTGACACTAGGACTCATGGTCACACATAATGAGTAATGGTGAGGACTCATGGGGAGCACTGCCTAACTCCTTAACTTCTGACCCAAGCCTGACCATGAGGCACCTAATGGGTCGTGGTGGAGGACCATAACTAGTGGTGACACTCGTTAGGCATATTGACACCACCTTTCCATTTCTCAATCCCTCTTACCACGAATGACCTAACAAGTCGTTAGGTGTCATAACTACTCGTTAGGTGAGTCATTCTGAGGCATTTATGTAGATTCTCAAATTTTCTGATTTAAGTCCCGAATCTAGTGTTTGAGTTTCGGGGGCATTATACTTAGGTTTAGAGTGTCCTAGGATGTCTAAAAGCTGCATCAAGTAGAGTCATTTTCATGTGTGCGATGTGCGCCACACTTATGAGGGGGAAGCTACAAGACGTTTTTAGGAAAATTCCCTTTATTCATGATTCTTGTCGCGCGTAGAGTTTTAGACTCTAATACATCCTCCTAACTCATTCTCTACCCTTTTCAGATAATGGTGCCTCCTAAAAGAGGAAAGCGAAGGAGGACCAAAAATGCTAACCGGACTGCCTCACTAGCTCCCGCAGGCCCCCAGGACTACCAAGTGTCCCACGCGGAATTTTGGGTTGCTATTCAAATGCTGGACCAGATAATGACCAACCAGATCAACTAGTAGGTTGTGGTATCAATAAACACTAATGGGTCTACAGCTGCTGCCAGAGTATGGGATTTCACGTGGATGAATCCCCCAACATTTCATCGGTCTAAGGTAGAAGGAGACCCGCAAGAGTTTGTGGATGAGATACAGAAGATCACCCGAATCATAGGTGTCACCTCTATAGAAGTGCTGATCTGGCTGCACCAGTTGAAGCTCAGATTTGGTACAAACAATGGAGAAGGGATGACAGAATGGTGCGAGTCTGGTAGAATGGGATGAATTCATTACAACATTCTTGGATAGGTTCTTTCCCCAGGAATTAAGTGAAGCTAAGGCTGCCGAATTTTTGAACTTAAGGCAGAAAAACATGATCGTGTAGGAATATGCCCTAAAGTTCACTCAGCTGTCAAGATATGCTCCAGAAATGTTTGCTGAGCCGAAGGCCCGCATGCTCAAATTCGTAAATAGAGTCTCGGACCTGGTGGTCGAAAAAAGCAGGACCTCCATGTTTATTAAGGACATAGACCTCTCTAGTCTCATCATTCATGCCCAACAGATAGAGGAGGAAAAGTTGAAGGAGATAGAGAGGGAGAGTAAGTGGGCTAGAACCGGTTAGTTTGAGTACTCCCAATAGAGGTCAAACGGTGGTAATTTCCCCCAACAGTAGCAGCAGAGGCCTCCAGCACCTTCCTAAACCAGTACTCCGTCCTCCAGGCCCCATAAGGATATGAGGGGTAGGACATATGGCTCCTAGTACCAGAGCCATGTATCTAGCAGTCCCACTTTTCCAGTATGTACTAAGTGTGGCAAGAATCACCCTGGTGAGGATCGTCTAGGAAAAGAGGGTTGTTTTGGTTGTGGCCAGCTGGGTCACAAATTGAGAGAGTGTCCGTCGGTAGGAAGAGGAAAAGCCTAGTCTACTACATCAGCAGCCTTGATAGGTCGTCCAACTCAGCAGAGCACTAATTTAGGTATAGGTGGCGGTCTGCGCCAAAATCGTTTCTATGCTCTATCTTCCCAGCAGGATCAGGAGAACTCACCTAATATGGTTACTAGTATTTTACACCTTTTCCACACCGATGTATACACTTTATTAGATCTAGGAGCCACACTTTCCTTCATGACTCCATACATTTCTATTCAGTTTGATACAAGTCCAAAAGTCCTCTCAGAGCCATTTTCAATTTTTACTCTGGTTGGTGAGTCAATTAGAGCTAGCCGAGTGTATAGAAATTGTCTGGTCACAGTGTTGAGTAAAGTCACGTCAGTTGATCTACTAGAGGTAGACGTGGTTGACTTTGACCTTATCCTTGGAATGGACTGGTTTCATTCTTGTTATGCTTCATTCGACTACAAAACTAGAGTCGTCAAGTTTCAATTTCCCAGTGAACCAGTCCTAGAGTGGAAAGGTAGTACTTCAGCGCCTAAGGGTCATTTCATTTCATACCTTAAGGCCAAGAATAGGATCGCCAAAGGGTACATCTACCACATGGTTAGGGTCAAAGATTCTAGTTCAAGACCCTAACACTCCAATTAGTTCCAGTAATGAATGAGTTTCCTGATGTGTTTCTCGAAAATCTCCTTAGAGTCCCTCCCTAACGGGAAATAGACTTAAGCATAGATCTTCTTCCAGATACCCAACCCATCTTTATTCCTCCTTAAAGAATGGCTCTAGCTGAGCTTAAGTAGTTGAAGGAACAGCTAAAGGACCTTCTAGATAAGGGCTTCGTCAAGCCCAGTATCTCTCCATGGGGTGCCCCAGTCCTATTCATGAGAAAGAAAGACAATACACTCAGAATGTGCATCGACTATCATCAGCTAAACAAAGTCATAGTCAAGAACAGGTATCCTCTACCCAGGATTGATGACTTGTTCGATTAGCTTCAGGGAGCTAGTTGTTTCTCCAAGATAGATCTCAGATCAGGATACCATCAACTCAGGGTCAGAGAATGTGTCATTCCGAAAACAACCATCAGAACTCGGTATGGTCACTACAAATTTGTAGCTATGTATTTTGGACTAACCAATGCTCCTACAACTTTTATGGACTTGATGAATAGGGTATTTGAACAATACCTGGACATGTTCGTCATTGTATTTATAGATGACATTCTTGTTTACACCGAAATAGGGGAGGAGCATATAGATCATTTGAGAAAAGTTTTATACTCTCAGGGACCTCCAGTTTTTTGCCAAATTTAGCATATGTGAGTTCTGGCTAAAATCAGTTGCCTTGCTTGGGCAGGTGGTCTCTAGAGAAGTATTCAAGTGGATCCTCATAAAATAGCAGTGATCAAGGACTAGACAAGACCCATTTCTCTGACAGACATCAGGAGTTTCTTGGGTCTAGTCGGCTACTACCGATGGTTTGTTGAAGGGTTCTCCTCCATTGCATCCCCTTTGACCAAACTAACTTAGAAAAAGGTGAAGTTTTAGTGGTCTAACGATTGTGAGAATAGTTTCTAGGAGCTGAAGACTCGAATCACTACAACCCCATTCCTGACTCTGCCATAAGGTTTAGATGGATTTGTGGTCTATTGTGATGCCTTCAGAGTTGGCCTTGGTTGCGTTCTGATGTAGCATGGTAAAGTTATAGCTTATGCTTCTAGACAACTCAAGGTTCATAAGAAGAATTATCCGCTTCACAATTTTGAACTAGCAATGGTAGTGTTCGCTTTGAAGATTTGGAGACACTGTCTCTGTCGAGTTCATGTGGATGTTTTCACTGATCACAAGAGTTTGCAGTATGTGTTCAGCCAGAAGGATTTGAATCTTCGTCAGAGGAGATGGATAGAGTTATTGAAGGATTATGACATGAGTGTGCTGTATCACCCGGGTAAGGCCAATGTAGTGGCTGAGACCTTAGTAGGATGTCTATGGGAAGTGTTGCTCATGTCAAAGAAGGTAAAAAGGAACTAGCAAAGGACATCCATAGGTTGGCTCAGTTAGGGGTCCAGTTATTTGATTTAGAAGAAGGCCAAGTTGTAATCCAGAGTGGGTTAGAATCCTCATTGGTTGTAGAGGCTAGGACAAAGCAGGATAAAGAACCATTCTACTTAAGTTGAAGGAGGCATTTCTAAGAAAAGAGGTGGAAACATTTTCCAAAGGGGGAGATGGTGTGTTCCGTTACCAGGGCAGGTTGTGTGTTCTAGAGGTAAACGATTTTAGTTAGCGGATAATAATGGAAGCTATATCCACCTAGGTGAGACCAAGATGTACCGCGATCTATGGGAAGTCTATTGGTGGAATGGCATGAAGAAGAACATTGCAGAATTCATGGCTAAGAGTCCAAACTGCCAACAGGTCAAAGTTTAACATTAGAGAACTGGGGGTATGACTCAGGATATCAACATTCCTACCTAGAAGCGGGAAGAAGTGAATATGGACTTTGTCATAGGTTTACCTCATACTCGCTACAACATGACTCAATTTGGGTGGTCGTAGACTGGATGACCAAGTCAACACATTTCCTACCAGTTAAGACTACAAATTCAGCAGAGGATTAAGCTAGACTGTATATCTGGGAGTTAGTAAGATTGCATGGAGTGAACTTGTCTATCATTTCATAGAGAGGTACTCAGTTCATCTCGCATTTTTAGAAGTCTTTTTAGAAAGTACTTGGTACTCAGGTCAAGCACAATACGACTTTTCACCCACAGAAAGATGGCCAGGCAGAGTGAACCATACATACATTATAGGATATGTTGAGAGTTTGTATGATAGACTTCAAGGGAAGTTGGGATGATCACCTACCTCTCATTGAGTTTACATATAACAACAACTACCACTCCAGTATTTATATGGAATCGTTTGAAGTATTATATGGTAGGAGGTATATATCTCCAATAGGTAGTTTGAGGTTGGTGAAGATACCCTAATAGGACCTGGTTCAGTTCATGAAGTAATAAAGAAGGTTCGACTTATCAGAGAACGACTAAAAATAGCTCAAAGACGACAAAAACCATATGCAGACGTAAGGAGAAGAAAGTTGGAGTTTTCTGTGAATGATTGGGTGTATATGAAGATTTCAATTATGAAAAGGGTGATGAGGTTTGGTAAGAAAGGAAAACTCAGCCCTAGGTATGTTGGCCCTTACAGAATCCTAAGGCGCATTGGCAAGGTGGCTTATGAGTTGGAGTTGCCTGCAGAGTTAGCATCGGTTCACCCAATCTTCTATATTTCCTTATTGAAGAAATGCATCAGTGGATCGACCTCAATAGTGTCTCTAGAGAGTGTTGGTGTAAAGGAAAGCCTCTCTTATGAAGAAGTTTCAGTTCAGATCCTAGACTGTCAGGATTGTAAGCTAAGAAACTAGGAGATCGTTTTAGTAAAGGTTTTATGGAGGAACCAGCTAGTTGAGGGATTTATGTGGGAATTCAAAGCAAATATGATGGCTAGATACCCTCACCTATTCCTTTCCAGCTCAGTTTCAACATAAGCTACTAAATTCATCCCTAGTGCTCTATTCAATTCCATACTCATCAACTTTATTCATGTTTAAATATTCACCCTAGTTGCATAAGTTCAGTTATCATGTCTATCTCAATTCAGAGTCAGTTACTCCTTCAGTAATTAGTTTATAGCTTTCAGTACAGGATTGCAGCTCTTTCCGATAGTCTTTCAGCTTACTTAGTCTTCATTCAAGGACGAATCCTAAGAGGGAGACATTGTAACACCCTAGAAATCTCTAGGACTAGCCTTTGTATTTAAAACTTGATCATGTAGAAAACTGAAAAAAGGGCCTTAGCATGAGTCACTGTACGACTCGTAGAATCGAGGTACAAGTCGTACTTGGACTCGTAATAGGGGGATCAAGGAAATTAGTAAGTGTGACTGAGAGAAACCATGATTACATGTTATGAATCATACCACCATGGTATAGATCATATTGTCCAGTCGTGGATAAGTTCAAAGGAATGATCAAGGAACTTTTGGGTAACCACGAGACATGGTATGGCTCGTGTCATGTTGATACAGATCGTACAACCCAGTCGTGAGTTGAGCAAGACAGATGTTCACGGGAAGTTACGGACCATAGTATGACCCATAGGATCCTGGTACAGATCATAGGAGGCTTCCATGGAAAACTTTAGAGGATGGCGTTGAGTAGGGTTCCTAACCACGGTTGAAGGTACGGATCGTATGATCCTGGTGTGACTTGTAGGTTGAGTCGTACCACCTGACGAGCAGAAATTTTGAAACAGTTTTCAGGGGCATTTTTGTAAAACCCTATTATCCTAACTCCTAAACTGCATTGTATTGTGATTATTTAGAAGGGTTTTAGAGGATTAGTCAACCCTCTCCCCTCATTCTTTCTAAAGGTTACTCAGAGTTTCACGTAAAAATTGAAACAAGTTTCTCAAGGGAAGAGCTAGGATTTCTATCCTTCTCAATATTTCCAGGTGCTTTCTCGAGGAAAGGTATGTGGATTCCAACACGGGAATTCCTTTCCCCCTTGTGTCCCAAAATTCTTACAGAAATCCTATTAATTCCTGCCTTTTATAAGATCGAAAATAGGGTTGTTCTTCAGACAGATTATGAATTCCTTCATTGTTACAATTGTTGATTTTTTTTTCAAGATTATTGCTAGTTGTAATTCATGCTTTGGTATCATTCATGCAGTATGTATTTTAGCCCTAATCTTTGATGTGATTTTTAATGAGACTTGCATGATTTAGATTCAAAATATGAATATTGCTTTGTCAAGATAATTTCTTTTAAATTACGAATGTTAGTACAAGTACATGAACCAAAGTTAGCCTTTTGGTAATTCAGTCTCGGAGTCTCAGTAAATACTTAGTATACTTAGTGTTCTGCAGAAGTGTCAGCTGATCAGTTTGACTATTTTTTTGTCGTTTGAGGAGTTTAGTAAACTCTGTCATCTTAGTTTATTAGTCATTAGATATTCTTCAGACGATAACGATGCTTTTAGATAAAGAAGCTCTACCAAGTCTTAGAATATAATTTCTTTCAGGTCCTTAGACTCTCAAAACACTTTCAGACGAGCAGTTCTGACTTAAGTCTTAGGACATCAGCTTTGAGCTATCAACACAGTTAGATACAACTAGGATTTTCAGCGGGAGTAGTACTTAGCACCGAGTGTGCCAAGGTTCAGCACACCTAGGTTTCTAGAACTACATTGCCACAATAGGTTATTAGCCCAAATAGGTTTCAGACAGTGATCACCTAGCTCAGCTACTATACCCTAGTATGGTGTAGTGGGCCTTCTCCGATGAGGGGTATACATCGGACTCCATGTTTAGCTCACGTGGTTACATATCGGTTATATTCTCTCTAATAATACAACTCAGTCTAGTACAATCATAATCTCCATGTTCAATTCAGTCCTCCAGATTTCAGGATATGCTTAAGACCTTCAGAACATTATTAGTACTTACAGTATTATCAGATTTTTTGCTTCTTTCAGTATTTATGATTCCAGTTATAGTCATTGCATGTCCTGTCAGTACAATTTATAGATTTTCAGTATTTTTATGTTTTATTTATATCTCACTTACTCAGTATATTCAAAGTACTGATGCATACTCTCTATGTTGTGGCATCTTATGATACAGGCACAAGTTCTCAGTCTCAACATTGTTAGTGGCCTTCCTTCGGTGATAATAAGCAGTGTCCAGTGGTGAGTCCTCATATTCCGAGGGCCGTAGTGATTATTCGAGTTACTTTTATCTTCAATGTTTTAGACTTAGAGTTAGCTGGGGGCTTGTCCTAGCAACTCATCAGTTCTTCAGATGGCTTTCAGATAGAGTTTGTAGTTTAGTGTTTTTGGCAACAGTTGCATATAGTTCAGTATCTTGTTTACTTTAAAGTATTTGTTCATTTATGTATTACGAAGCTTCCGCACATATATTTATTATAGTACTTAGAGTATCAACATTAGGCTATGACATGGGTTAGCTTAGGGTCACTTGTGACTCTAAGTATCGTGTCGCGTCCAAGATGCTGACTCAGGTCGTGACAGACTCTTACACCGAGTATCTGATCTGAGCTCTTAACTTAAGTGATTACTAGCAATATTGTATTTATACTTGTTTAGATATAGGGAATGTATATACATGAGAAGGACTCTTTTCTGGACTTAAGAAACTTAAACAATAACTCAACATGAGCTAAACATACAGATATATGACTTGAGTATATCTGGGAGAGTTCAACTGCATGCTTTAACATGGGAATCGTATACATTAAGGCTTCTCGCTTGAGGTACTTATAAATACTTGAGTTCTTAAACATTATGCAACCTCATACACATGATTGAGTCATTAGCCTAATTCTCGGAATATGATTTCTTGAAACTTCTTGAATTAGCATCACACGTTCAATATAACTTATATGAAAACACAAGTTATAAATCTGAGACTTGGAGTTCTTTAAATTGGAAACTCATAGATAGTTGTTTAGGTGCTTCCTTATAAGAATATAAAAACTTATAGTCGTAATTCAAATAAAATTAGGACAACTTACACTACCTTGGTGATTAACTGAGAAACCTTAAGAAAGTTTAATGTCATCGCAAGTAGCTTAGAAGATTTTAGAATTAACCTTTTAAGACTTGGAAGACAATTCGATACTTAGAATAATTACTCAATATAATCATTTAGAAGCATAGTGGAGAACTTCTTTTTAAACTTAAGTTACTATTTCACAGACGTTATCTTACTCATCTTGACTTCCTTTCCAATTATGATATCTCATCCTATGTTTGAAACATTACTCTTGTGTTAACTATTTCATCAAATTCTACATGCACTTAGTTTATTACTAGTTGTCAGCTTTACTGCTTATATTTGTAATGACCCCCAAAAGTCTCTAAGATTAGATCCTAGACATAAAGCAGAAAACCAACAGAAATAGACAACTTTCCTCAGAAAATATCATACCACGAGCTGTGGTGAGAGACCATGACTCTTGACATGACTCTTTATGAGCAGCCAAATGATTTCCAAGTACCACGAGTCATGGAACGACTGGTGGTCTGATGGTATGATTTGTGTTGACTAGTTGTGTGAAAGAAAATTAGAGACTAACCAACTTGACTCCATTGAACACGAGGGGTCACCCTGAGTCATGGTTAGTCCTCAAGATTCGTGGTATGACTCATCGTCACTAGATGGGCAGATTCACAGATGGAATCCCAGGGGTATTTTAGTAATTTCTCATATTTTTATCTCTTAAACCAGAATATTTTGAGATTTCTAAGGGGTACATTTAAGGGTTTTATTAGTTTAAACTCTCATTCCCTCTCCTAACAACTTAAAATCAAGAATCATTAGTTCTCAAGTCATCAAGCAAGCTAGGGATTCATTATTTTCTACCTAGGGTTCTTCATGCTTGAGTCAAGAGTTCATCTTTCCAGGTATATAAGGATTAACTAAGTGAGGAATTCTATTCTTCCTCATGCCTTTCATCTAGTAAGGAGTTCATTGAGATTAAAGTTAGGGTTTTTGCCCAATTCTTGATTTAGTCTTCTTCCTTTTATGTTGAATTATTTATTGTTGAACTGTATCTATTGTATCTATTGGTTGTTGATCTTTACTTTCTTGATGTTTATTAATGGTATCTCTTGATTCTTGATTGATTGATGATGGTTGATGTTTCTTAGCCCATGAACCCAATTGCATGAAAGTCATTGTTTTTTGAAAGTATCGTAATTTTAGATAAACGCATTGTTTTCATACAATTTAGCAGACTTTAAAGAGAGTTTTCATAGCAAGATTTTAAAAAAGAAAGTACAGTTTATAACATGATTTTCAAATGCTAAAGTAAAGTCTTAATTTTTTTAAAATCAACGATTTTAAGCATAGAAGTTCACAAGTTTTCAAAGTATAGTTTTGAGCCAAGTCTCAATACAAGTTTTTAAACATCTATTTTAATTATAGATAAAGTAATTTATAAAAGATGTTTTCAATTGACTCAGATAGGCGTAATTACATGAACATATGTTTTGGGAGGATTATTAAGCACCTAGTTAGGGGAAGGGTTTATACAACTCGGAAGCCCAGAACTACGTAGACAATGTATGTTTAGATGGCGTCATTGGTTCGGGCGACTACTCAGATAGTCCCTGGTAAGGACATTAGTTATGAATCCATAGATAGTGATTTTCCTCTACCCTAGCAAGGCTTTGGACTATATTTATTATTCCCTGGGGCATGAGTTTATTGCATAAACTATTATGCATATTGATCATGTTGTGTTCTATGAATCATTTAGAGTTTCAGTTTCAGTTATGTTTATTTTGTCAGTTTATTGCACTTTATTATTTATTTTAGTTAAGATATTCTTGATAATTATGTTTCATTCACCCATTTTACATACCGTACATTCCACATACTGGCATCCTTAGGCACTACATCTTATTATGATGCAGATTCAGGTAGACATGATCAATAGCAGATGCTTCGCTAGGATCTCACTTCATCCAACTATTAGTGAGGCCTCCTACTTTTGGAGAGTACCAGTTGAGTTTTGATTTTATTTTTAGTAGAGCTTGAGGTAGCTGTTGGAGCTTTTTTCCAACACCTATTCTTCAGTTATAGAGGCTTCATAGATGATTAGTTAGAGTTGAGTCAATAATGTTACTTTTATTATTGATTTTAGTTTCAGTTAATAAATCTTGTTTTTATAGTTGATCCCATTATAGTTATTACTTCCACTATACTTTATTCTATTCTCAGCTAGTAGCATGCCAAGCCAAGGGTTCACTTGGATCACTAGGTGATTTGAGTTCCAACCACGTTAAGGGTGTAGACTCAAGGCATGACAAACTTGGTATCAGAGCCTTAGGTTCAAAGATTCCTAAGATGTCTATGAAGCCACGTCTAGTAGTGTTCTTATAGCTGCAAAATGCGCCACATCTATAATAAGAAGACTATAGGGCATTAGAAAATACCTCCCTTCTTTCATACTCTAGATCGTGCGATAGAGTTTAACTCTATAAAGAATTCCTCCTAAGTCGTGTATTCACGTGTTTCAGATCATGCATCCAAAATGCACCGCTAGCCAGAGGAATGCAACTAACATGCCTTCACAGACTAGGATGTAGACTCAAAATGGGGCACACTCTAGTTCAGGGATTTAGTGTTGGAGCTAGGATGCACCAACTACTAGTGGAAGGATTCTAGAGACACCAGCTCCTCAGCCTCCTAGCATTGGTACTTTAGAGGTAGAGTTTAGAGGGGCTATTCAGCTGCTCACTCAGTTAGTGGCTGCTCAGTCAGGTAGTCAGAGCCCAACGCTAGCTAGTTTTGTTTCCGTTGATTCATTAGGAGTATTGAGGATTAGAGAGCTCTTGATAATGAATCCTCCAGTATTCACAGGGTTTAAGGTTGATCAGAAACCTCAGAACTTTATTGATGAGATTTGGAAGATCTTGAAGGAAACGCACGCTACAAAGGTAGAGGGAGTTGAGTTTACTTCATATCAACTCAAGGACATAGCAAACATATAGTATGACTAGTGGGAGCAGGGACGAGGTGATAATGTAGCCCCGACAACTTGGGATAGTGCGACTTGTTAGATATATTGGGTCATACGGTATTTCCCCGTTCTCTCCCCCGATCGAGATATCCCCTGATTCGCCTAAGAGGAGGAATTTTTTGAATAAATTCTTCTACTAGGAGTTGAGAGAGGCGAAGGTAGAGGAGTTTGTGAACTTGAGACAAGGCACTATAAGAGTGATAGAGTATAGCCTTAAGTTTATCTAGTTATCCAGATATTCTCTAGAGATAGTACCAGGTATGAGGGCCAAAATTAGGTATTTAATGTTTGGGTTGGGAAAGCACGTGAAGGAGTGTAAGGGCTCTCTATTGATTAGTGACATAGATATTTCCAGACTTATGGTGTATGCCTAGCAGTTAGAGAAAGATAAACAAAGAAATAGAGAGGAGAACCAAAGAAAGAGGGCCAAGCTAGCAGATCATAAGACCACAAAACATAGGAACGAAAATGGAAACAGGTCCTTTTTCAGGAAGAGGTCCTTTGGACCTACACAACCAACCGTTAATGCTTTATCCCCAGGTGACAAGAATGATTAGAGGACCCAAGTGCAAGTTAATATAGTTTAGGGAGCCCCTCGACACCCACCATGTGGCAAGTGTGGCAGGGCCCCCTTAGGTGAGTACCTTTTGGGTAGAGATGGGTGCCATGGATGAGGCCAACAAGGCCATTTTCTGAGAGATTATCCATCATAATAGGGTAATAGGGATAGTAGAGCCCAAACTACCCCCTCAACAGTCAAAGTTGCCAAAAAGGGCATTACTTCAGGGACAGGTAGAGGTCAGAACCATCTATATGATATGTCTAGTAGCCAGGATCAGGAGAACTCCCCAGATGTTATCACTGGTATGTTAAAAGTCTACTCTGTTGATGTATATACTTTACTTGATCTGGGTGCTACCTTAGCTTTTGTGACACCTTATGTAGCCTTTAAGTTTGAGATCTCCCCAGAACAACTTTTAGAGCCTCTGAGTGTTTCTACTCTGGTTAGTGAGTTAGTCTTAGCTAAGAGAATCAACAGAGATTGTACAGTTTTGGTCCATCATAAAGATACCACAACTGGCCTGGTAGAGTTAGACATGGTGGACTTTGATGTCATTCCAAGAATGGATTGGTTGTATTCTTATTATGCCACAGTTAACTGTAGGACCCGAGTAGTAGAGTTTCGATATCCAGATGAGCAAGTCCTAGTTTGGGAAGGTAGTCCCGTCATGCCTAAGGGCCATTTCATTTGACACCTTAAGGACAAAAAGTTAATCTATAAAGGGTGTGTCTATAATTTAGTGAGAGTAAGAGACTCTTTGAGACACTATCCCTTCAGTCAGTTCGAGTCGTGAATGAGTTTCCAAAGGTCTTTCCAGATGATCTCCCTAGAGTTTCTCCTAATAGGGAGATAGATTTCAAAATAGATGGTCTTACTAACACTCAGCCCATCCCTATTCCGCCATATAGAATGGCTCCAACCGAGTTAAAAGAGCAGTTAAAATATCTCCTTGATAAGGATTTCATTTGCCCCAGTACTTCACCTTGGGCTTCTCCAGTTCTCTTCGTGTGTAAGAAAGATGATACTCTTAGAGTGCGTATTTATTACCGTTAGTTAAACAAAGTCACCATTAAGAATAAGTATACTCTTCTTAGAATCAATGACTTGTTCGACCAACTACAGGGTGCCACTTTTTTCTCAATGATAGATCTTAAATCAGGGTATCATTAGTTAAAGGTTAGAGAGTGTGATATTCCCAAGACAACTTTTAGGACCCGCTATGGTCATTTTGAGTTTGTTGTTGTGTCCTTCGATTTGACCAACGCTCCTGCAGCATTTGTGGATCTCATGAACAGAGTGTTTAAGCAGTATTTGGACATGTTTGTTATTGTGTTCATTGATGAGATCTCGATTTACTCCAAGGGTGAGGAGGAGAATTCTAGTCATCTCTGAATGGTCCTATAGACACTTAAGGACCGTGAGTTATTCACTTTAAGTGTGAATTATTGAAGTTAGTGGCTTTTCTCGGCCATATAGTCTCTAGAACGGGTATTTAGGTTGACTCTCAGAAGATTGAGGCTGTAAAGAGTTGGCCCAAATCCACAGCCCCAACTAACATCAGGAGTTTCATGGGTTTAGTTGGTTATTCAAGAGATTCATAGAAGGATTCTCAACTATTACTGTTCCATTGACTAAGTTGACCCATGAGAAGGTCAAATTTCAATGGTTTGAAGCTTGAGAAAAGCTTTTAGGAATTGAAGACTCGTTTGACTACTGCTCCAGTGTTCACCCTACCAGAAGGTACAAATGGTTTTGTTGTGTATTGTGATGCATCCAAAGTAGGCCTCGATTGTGTATTGATACAAAATGGTAAGGTCATAGCTTATGCCTCTAGACAACTTAAAGTCCATGAGAAGAATTATCCGATTTATGACCTCGAGTTGGCAGCTGTAGTATTTGCATTGAAGATTTGGCACCATTATCTCTAGGTGCACATGTTGATGTGTTCACAGACCATAAGAGCCTGTAGTATGTGTTTAGCCAAAAAGAGTTGAATCTTAGACAAAGGAGGTGCCTTGAGTTACTCAAGGATTATGACACGAGTATCCCTTACCATTCAGGTAAAGCTAATGTAGTTGTTGATGCTCTTAGTAGGCTATTTGTGGGAAGTATAGCTTATGTAGAGGAGGAGAAGAGAGAGTTGGCTAAGGATATGTATAAACTCTCATGCTTGGGATTCCGTCTTCTAGACTCCAAGAGGGTAGTGTGCTTGTTCAAAATGGGGCCGAATCATTTCTAGTGGCAGAAGTTAAAGAAAAGCAACACAGAGATTCCCTCTTACTTCAGTTAAAGGAAGATGTCCACAAGCAGAAGGTGTTGGTTTTCACACAAGGGGGAGATGGTGTCCTGAGGTATCAAGGAAGGTTATGTGTCCCAAATGTAGATGGTCTCAAAGATAGAATCATGGAAAAAACTCACAACTTCAGGTATTCAATTCACCTAGGTTCCACAAAAATATACTATACTTAAGGGAAGTCTATTGGTGGAACGGTATGAAGAGAGATATTACAGACTTTGTGGCTAGATGCCTGAATTGTCAACAGGTTTAAGGTCGAGCACCAAAGTCCATATGGTATGGCCCAGAATACAAAAATCCTCGAATGGAAGTGGCAGATGATCAATATGGAATTTATCACCGGTCTACCAAGGTTACATAGGAGACATGTCTCTATTTGGGTGATTGTAGATCGAATGATCAAGTTGGCTCATTTCTTACCAGTTAAGACTACGAACTCAGCCGAGGACTATGCCAGGTTGTATATTCGTGAGATAGTCATATTTCATGGAGTTCCATTATCCATCATATCAGATAGGGCCACACAGTTCAATGCCCAGTTTTGGAAGTCATTTCAGAGAGGTTTGGGATCAAAGGTGAACCTTAGCACAATGTTTTATCTGCAAATGGATGGTTAAGAACAGCAGACTATTCAGACATTGAAGGATATATTAAGTTTCACGACCCGAACGTACACCTAGATCATAGACACGGGACAAGGGACCCTGAGGGACCTCAAGTCGACCCATGACTCATGCATACAACTAATCTCATTCAAATAAGAGAAATGATAATCATAAAAACCATAGCGTAACATAATCATAGCATAACATTAGAAAATACTGGACGTACACATAAGCTGAATACTACACATGGTCTGAAAGCCTCTACAACATATGATGGGTTGATGGGACAACATTCTCAAATAACCTGAACAATACTGAAATGTAAGATAACATAAAAGTTTGTCAAATAGCCCTCGAAACACGAGGACTTACCAATAAGCTGAGAACATACTACGAGATGGACCAAGGATGAGGATGAGCCTGAGATCCGGACCCTGTATCATGAAACGATACAACATAGAAAGTATGCGATCAGTATGTGGAATCTACTGAGTATGCAAGGTAAGTAAAACGGACATTTAAAAGTAAAATAAGAATCATAAATAATATAAGGGAAGGACATCATGCTTACATCAAAATCTTTGTAATAAAACATAAGGCTCAAGGCTTTCAAATCATTCGTAATCATTCATCTTCATAATCATAAGTAGACTTTATCAAAACATAACTTGAGCCACAACATAAACCTAACAATGCATAAAACATGCAGAACAATGGGAGGACTCGTCATAACCGACACCATCATGGTAGAGCCTTTCATGATGCCCCACTATCTCGCTCAAGTGGGCAGAGCCGACCCTGGCTTGCCAGGCGAGGGTCGTACATAAGGCGTGATATCACATTTGAGGGGATAATTATCAATACATCATATCATTTACAAATCCACGGTTGCACATGGTTATGAGACACCGACGTAGTCCTTTGAACGCCGGGCTACTCGGTGCTCGTCACGGCTCCCAAAAACATGCATATAGGCTCATACATAAATCATTAACATCATGAATTAAGATTCATTGGCTAAAATATAACATTTATCATCATTGATCCCCTTCAAAACATGCTTATCCAAGAATCAAGGCCCTTTTTATCATCCAACATCATAAATCGATAAATCATGCAATTCACTTCATAAATCATAAATCATAAATCATTCTTTAACATGTGGGTATTGCGCAATACTTTATCATTGTCACAACGCGAGAGTACACCCAGATCGGAGACACGGGACAAGGAGTCCCAATAGACCCCAAGTCAACCCATGGCGTGAGCATAACACTAATTCATTCATATACAGCGGAAAACTTAACTTATCAATCATAAACTAACTGAAAATCGTATCATGAATTGTAAGGAACGACAAACCAAAATACATTCATCAATGAAAAAATACTACACATAAGTCTGAAAGAATCATAAAATACGGGTTGAAGGGACAAGACCCCAACTAACCCAAACATTTTGAAAACATAAGACAATTAAACAAGTCTGAACATGAAGCCCTCGGATCATGAGGACTCACCACTGGAGATTTAGCGATACTGAGCACAAACTAGGGACGATACTGAGCCTGCGAACCAGATCCTAAAAATATATGGGTCAGTACTTGGAAAGTACTGAGTATGTAAGGTATGCAAAAAAATGCTTAAAAACATAAAAGTTATAGGAGTGGGGACATTATGATCATAAAACCGAAATAAGTATATCGTAAGGCTCAATATTTCAAAAAATATTCATAAACCCGTCAAAGTCATAACATGCAGGGAAAACATTTCATAAATCATAACTTGAGCCAACAGAACATAACCATGCACACTTGAAAACCACGAGGAACAATGGGAGATTTCTATAACCGACATACTCCACATGAGCACACATAGAGCCCGACCTGTAAACCTAGTCGGGAGGTTGTCCATATCTTTCCAAGGATATGAACCATGAAAGGCGTGATATCACTCATGAAGGCCCCGTAGGGCATAGGGGACAATCACTAAGGAGGTCCCAACATAACCTACGGTGGCACGTAGTTATGAGATTCAAGGAGTAACCTAGGCCCCGAACCTACTCGGTGTTAAGTACTACTCCCAAAATATGCAACGTTCTCATAGAAATTCATACATGACATGCGTGGCTAGTCGAATCGTGACAATCGTACATGCCTGAAAATTTATAGACTTAGCCATGGAATTGGGCCTATGAGTCGACCAAAATCATAGTTCATAAAACTTAAGAAACATGTGGGATTTTTCCCCATAATGTAAATCATGCTTGAAATGCTTAAATTTATAGCAAACATGATCATGGTAACATGGAAATAGAAAACTTGAAGACTTGCTTTAAATTCAAAAATTCATATCATGCTTGCGAAATCATCATGAACATAAATTTTACTAAAAATCCTTCATAATTGGACATCCATACTTTTAGGGTCTTAAATCATGGAATATAAAATATATACAAGTAAAATCAGCCCAAACACTTCAAAACCCACAATTGAGACATAATACCACAAGCTCATGTAAACTTTTAAGGAATCATGCAAACGGGGTTAAGACCTATAAGAATTTAGCAAATTAAACATAGGAAATGGGAAGAAATGGGAATGGGTAGGGACTAAACTACCCATTCAAACCCCACATACCTGGAAATTTCATGATTTCCTACTCCCTTGAAGAACCCTAAGTGAAAACTTGAAGAATCTTGAAGAAAGTTGCTCGAAACCCTTCCTACT
>JACEIK010005606.1:6258-23437 GCA_018107945.1 Datura stramonium
ACTAGAAATAACATCCTCGCTCAACAATGTAGTAGTGAGGCTAGTTTGTCGTGTTTAGAGGTTCGAAAGACCATGAACATGCAATTCTAATTATGTGAGACGACAATTGATAGATTCATACTTAAACCATTGCAAATCGTAGTATCGCATGATTATCCGTCTTTAACTTTAGTTGCTCCTTGAATTAATTCAAAGTATTTCGTTGACCGCCCCTAGACTTAATTGACTCTATAGAAAAACTTCTATAATCAACACTTGCAGCATTTAATATCACACTTGAACTTGATAGTTAGCTGAATTGGTCCAATCCCTGTGGGTTCGACATTCGGCTCTTAAAAAAGGCCACTATATTACTTGTCCGACCTGTACACTTTTGGGCACACCAGCGGTAACAGAAGGAGGGCCTAGAATGCTCAATGACCTGCCCCACCAGCTCCGGCAGCCCTTCAGGACGACTCGGTATCTACCGCAGAATTCAGGACGGCCATTCAGCTGCTCACCCGAATTGTTACCAACCAGGTGAACCAGCAGGTGGTTCTAATCAACAACAACATATTCGCAGCAGCTGCCCAGGTGCGGGATTCCACCTGGATGAACCCTCCAGATTTTCATGTGTCTAAGGTGGGAGAGGACCCACAAGGATTTTTGGATGAAGTTAACAAGATCACCCAAATTATGGTGTCAGTCCCTCAGAGAGTGCCGACTTGGTTTCCTACCAACGGAACGGAGTAGCCCAAGTCTAGTACGAGCGGTGGAAAGAGGGGAGGCCAACGGAAGCAGGACAGGACAGATTCTTCCCTAGGGAGCTCAGGGAGGAAAAGCTTTATTTAACAGGACTTGATCCAAAACACATAATCGTAAACATGTATAAATCATTAGGAATAGTGGGAGGTTCTTCTAACCGACATACCCCATATAAGCACACATGGAGCCCGACCTATAAATCCCTAGTAGGGAGGGTGTTCGTACCTTTGCTAGGGATAGAACCATGAAGGGCGTGATCACACATGAAAAGGGCCATTTGGGCCAGGGGATAGTCACAAAGGAGGTCATAACATATCCTACGGTGGCATGTAGTTTATGAGATCCAGGGCAGAACCTACGTCCCAAACCTACTCGGTGTTAAATACTACTCCCAAAACATATATAGTGCTCATAGTATAATATGCATGAATTCATGGGCTAGTAAATCATGATAATCATAAACATACTTGTAAATTCGTAAACTAGCCATGACATAAGGCCCGTGAATGGGACAAGCATAATTCATAAATCATAGATTTCATGCATACTTGTAGATCATACATATACTTTTCAAATCATCAAAACATAATGGATATTTGAGGAAATCCATATTTCAAAGCATAAATCATGATGGGTTTGTAAATATCGACAATTGAAGTAAAGATCATAACTCGATTCATCATAGATCATACATAATTAGGCTTAATTTAGTAGAAATAGAAATCAATAATTTTATAATCAAAGTAGTTGAAAAATCTAATCAAAATTCATAAAATACGATGTAAATCACAAATTTTAATAACCCATTAGTAAATCATTAGAATTTCCCAAAATTCAAGTTTAAACCCCATAAGATTTTTGATCAATTTTCATAAAGTTGGAGAGATTGGGCATGGGTGTGAACAAAAAAACCCATTCATAAACCTACATACCTGAAAATAACTAATTCTTACTCTCCTTTGAATGCCCTAGAAGGAATTGAAAGGATTTGAAGAACGAAGCCTTGAATCACCTTTTGATCACCTCTCTATACTCTTGCATGCATGAATGAGGACTTAGAATAGATATCCCCCTAAAAACTCACCTTTCATAAGCTAAAACAATGTAGTTTAGGGTCTTATAGAATGAAAAAGTCGAAAATGCCCTTAATGAATCTTCCCTCAAAACTGTCCAGGTCGGTCCAACGGGTCGTACAAATGAGTCGTCGGAAGAAACGATGACTAATGGTATGGCCCTTCATAAGCACTGCTGAGAACTAGCCTCCGGAATCAAACCAAGGATAGACAGGATGACTCGTCCTTTAGACCATGGGGTCGTTAAGTCGACTGTTGTTTGCCCCTTTGAATTTCTGAACTACTTCACAAAGAGTCTCACAACAGCTCGTTATTATCTCCAACGGGTCGTTGAGTCCATTCGTTAAGCCCACTAGAAAATTGACCATTCAGACGACGACTGCTGACAATGAGTCATTATTCCTCACGACAAGTTGTTGGGTGGCCCATTATGTCCCCATATGCTAAGGCCCACTCCTCACCACAACTACAAACGACGACTCATTGTTGTTTCCACTACCACCCAAGACTCCTTAAACCATGACTAGCAACAACGGCTCATCGTTTCCAACCACGAGTCGTTACACCCCTTGTTCTGAGACATTTTTCCCAATTTCAGTAGTTTTAAATTTTTAACTCTTGAGTCTAATCTTAGGCACATACGGGGTATTACAATATCTCTCCCTTGGAAACATTCGTCCTCGAATGTAGGAAACAAGCAGAAAACATAAACATGCAACTATCATACGCAAATACTGATCATTTAACCCAAAAACTGACGGAATGACTACCTCCGATTCAAAATATACAGCTGAACTGAATTCACAAATCACATACACATCCATATACATAAAAGAAACTTTTGTGCATGAACTGAACATGAAACTAAATAGAGTCATAGAGCGAAACTGATACCTCAAGTCGAAACTAAACCGGTAGAGAATAAATGTGGGTATTTAGCCATCATATCCTCTTCGGCTTCCCATGTAGCTCCTTTGACATGTTGATTTCTCCATAAGACTTTAACTGAAGCTACTTCCTTATTCCTTAGCTTTCGTGTCTGACGACCTAATATTTCCACCGGGACTTCATCATAGCTAAGGTTATCTTTTACACCAATGCTGTCCACCGGAACTACCAAAGCTGGATCTCCTATACATTTCTTCAAAAGTGATACATGAAACATAGGATGCATGGAAGATAACTCTGAGGACAAGTCCAACTCATACGCTACCTTACAACTCTTCTCATAATCTGGTAGGTACCAACATAACGGGGACTAAGTATTCCTTTCTTCCCAAACCACATGACTCCCTTCATGGGAGATACCTTCAGAAATACCCAATCGTCCACCTCGAACTCTAACTCTCTCCTCATCACATCAGCATATGACTTTTGACTATTCTGAGCGATTTTCATCCTGTCCCTTATCAACTGAATGTTCACCATAGCCTCATGAACTGAATCTGGCCCTATCATAGCTGCTTCACCGACCTCAAACCATCCGATGGGAGATCTACATCTCCGCCTATAGAGAGCGTCAGACGGTGCCATTTGGATATTGGAGTGATAGTTGTTATTGTAAGCAAACTCGATCAGGGGCAAGTGATCATCCCAACTACCTTTGAAGTCCATCACACATGCTCTCAACATGTCCACGAGAATTTAAATTGTCCGCTACGCCTGACCATCCGTTTGCGGATGAAATGTTGTGCTGAGTTTAACCTGAGTCCCACGCCCTTTTTTGAAAAGACCACCAAAACTGAGAGGTAAATTGAGTACCTCGATCTGAGATATTATACAAGGGAACTCCATGTAATCACACCAAATCTCGGATATACAGTTTGGCATAATCATCCGCTGAATTTGTGGTTTTGACCGATAGAAAGTGTGCAGCCTTAGTCAACCTGTCTACCACCACCCAAATAGAATCATAGTGTCGACGAGTACAAGGTAGGCCTGTAATGAAATCCATATTAATCTCTTCCCACTTCCAAGTGGGAATGCTAATATCCTGAAGTACGCCTCCAGGCCATTGATGCTCAACTTTTACTTGCTGACAGTTCGGGCACCTGGCTACGAATTTTGCAATATCCTTCTTCATGTCGTTCCACCAATATATTTCCCGCAAATCATGATACATCTTGGTGGCACTCAGGTGGATGGAATACCTAGATCCATGTGCCTCATGCAATATTCGACCCCTCAAATTATCAACATTTGGAACACATAGACAACCCTGGTACCGCAGCACCCATCTCCACCTTGGGAGAGGATCTCCACCTTCTGACTTCGAATGGCTTCCTTCAGCTTTACCAAAATCGGATCCTCACCTTGTCTAGTCTTTCACATCAGTTACCAAGGACGATTCTGATCCATTTTGCACAACAACGCCACCATCAGTTGAGTCGACCAATCTAACTCCCAACCTTGTAAGTCAATGGACATCTTTCACCAACTCCTTCTTTCCCTCATCCACGTGGGACACACTCTCCATAGAGATCCTACTAAGTGCGTCCTCTACCACATTAGCCTTACCCGGGTGGTAAGGACACTCATATCGTAGTCCTTAAGTAGATCCAACCACCTTCTTTGCTGAAGATTGAGATCTTTCTGCATGAACACATCTTGCAATCTCTTGTGGTTAGTAAATACATCCACATGGACCCATACAAGTAATGCCTCCATATCTTCAATGCAAACACCACTGCGGCCAACTTAAGATCAGTCGGGTAATTCTTCTCATGGATTTTCAACTGTGTTGAGGCATATGCTATCACTTTCCCATGCTGCATCGACACACACCCAAGTCCGATTCTTGAAGCATCATAATACACCACAAGACCATCGGTACCCTCGGGTAGGGTCAACACTAGTGCTGAAGTGAGTCGAGTCTTCAACTCTTGGAAGCTTTTCTCACAAGCCTCCGACCATTGGAACTTTACCTTCTTCTGAGTTAACTTGGTCAAAGGTGTTGCGATGGAGGAGAAACCCTCAACAAACCTCCTATAGTAGCCAGCTAAACCCAAGAAACTCCGAATGTCCAAAGGATGTACCGGTCTAGGCCAATTTTTCACCGCCACGATTTTCTGAGAATCTACCTTTATGCTCTCACTCGATACCACATGGCCCAAAAATGCCACAGAGTCCAAGCAAAACTCACATTTGTTGAACTTTGCATACAATTGACGATACTTGAGGGTCTGGAGGACTACTCTCAAATGAGCGGCATGCTCCTCCTCGCTCTAAGAGTATATAAGTATGTCGTTAATGAACACAATTATGAATATGTCTAGATACGGATTGAACACCCTATTCATCAGGTCCATAAAAATTGTAGGAGCATTAGTTAGTCCAAAAGAAATAACTACAAACTCATAATGGCCATATCATGTCCTGAAGTCTGTCTTCGGATATCGCTCTCCCGAACTTAGAGTTGATGATACCCGGACCTGAGTTCTATCTTTGAGAAACACTTGGCACCCTAAAGCTGGTCAAACAAATAATCGATCCTGGGAAAAGGATACATGTTCTTAATGGTGACCTTGTTCAACTGTCGATAGTCAATGCACATCCAAAGAGAACCATCCTTCTTTCGGACAAATAACACTGGTGCACCCTATAGAGACTTGCTCGGTCTGATAAAGCCCTTATCTAACAGGTCCTTTAACTGATCCTTCAACTCCATTAGCTCCAATGGAGCCATCCTATCAGGAGGAATAGAGATAGACTGCGTATCGGGTAGAAGGTCAATACAAAAATCAATCTCCCACTCGGGAGGAACACCTGGCAAATCATCGAAAAAGACCTCTGGATACTCACGCACCACCGGAACTAACCGGATAGTCGGGGCCTCGGACTCAACATCCTTAACCCTGACTAGATGGTACATGCAACCCTTAGAAATCATCTTCCTTGCCTTAAGATATGAAATAAAATGACCTGTTGGTACCACCTAACTACCCTTCCACTTCAAAACTGACTCACCCAGAAAACGGAATTCCACCGCACGGGTTCTACAATTAACAGAAGCATAACATGCAAACAACCAATCTATGCCCAGAATGATGTCAAAATCAGTCATGGCTAACTCTACCAGGTCTGCGAAGGTGACCTTATATAACACTATAATGGGAAAACCTCTATACACTCGTCTAGCTACAACTAAATCACCAATTGGAGTAGAGACTGAGAATGATTCTGACATAATTTCAGGGCTAATTCCAAAGCTACTAGCAATATAAGGTGTCACAAAATACAAGGTAGCTACTGGCTCTAATAAGGCATAAGCATCAATATGGAAGACTTGCAACATACCAGTGACCACATCTGGTGAAGCCTCTTGCTCCTGGCATGAGGCGATGGCATAGAATCTATTTTGGCGCTGACCGCCTGCTGAACTAGTCGAGGCACCCTATTGAGGAGGACGTGCTTCTGGAGCGGAAAAACTAGCAATTGGCACACGAGCTCTACTGAACCTAGATGAAGGGAAATCCCTGACTCTATGTCCGGTTCTGCCACACCCGAAGAAAGAATCCGAGCCAACAAAGCACCCCCCTGAATGGTTCTTGTCGCACCTTGCACAAGCTGGGAAAGTTCGATCTATCTGCATGCTACCATTGCCCCTCGACTCAGGAGCCCTGCTCCTCCAATCCCTCCGGAGTCTAGATGGCGTATTGGTCGATGATGGTGCTGGAGCAGTGGACCTAAACTAAGACTGTTGATGTTGTCCACCCCCTAACCTGACTTGAAAAGTCCCATAACTTTCAGTCCTGGCCCTCTTGGCCTCTCTCTACTTCTGATATACTGACTCCATCTGCTGAGCATGCAACACAATACGGGGAAAGTCGATATCCCGATGCAACATGGTGATCCTGCAATCCCTATCCAGATAATCCATCACCCCATGCACAAAACGACTCACCCGAGCCCTCTGATCTACCACCAACTCTGGAGCATACTTGGATAGACGTGTGAACTCCAATACATACTCCTAAACGGATATGTCACCTTGTTTCAAATTAACAAACTCGTCCTCCTTGAGCTCCCTCATCTCCCGAGGGAAGAACCGATCCAAAAATGTCGCATGGAACTCTTCCTAACCTGTCGGGCCTACACCCACTGCCCTCGCATCTCTCCACTTCTTGAACCATTTATGAGCCATCCCCTTTAGCTGATAGGAGGTCAAGTCAACACACTCCCCATTATTCACCCCCCAGAATCTCCTCGATGAAATCGTGTGGATCCTTCCCCACCATCGACCCCGTGAACTCAGGAGGGCTCATCCTCAAGAAATCCCTCACTCTAGCTGCCGCCGCATTCCTATTCTGAGGGTAATGTGCCACTGTCTGATTATGAACCTGGGTAGCCATAGCGTATGCCAGCATCTGAATCGCTGCCCTAAACTCAGCGTGGGCAGCTAGCTCGGGTGCATGCTCCTCTTGAACAGGTAGGGCTGGCTGATGCCCGTCACCATTAGCACCCTCATGATCATTACCATGCCATTTCTTCTAACGTTCACTTAGAGCGGAGGCATGATTCTGCAAACTCGAATAGCACAAATTAGAAGGATAGGAAAACACTTTTCATTGCACGACATAAATCATGAAAGAAGGGAACATTTTCTAAACGTCTCGTAGCCCCTTTGTCATAAGTTTGGCGCACTTCACACCCATGAAAAATACTCTACTTAACGTGACTTTTAGACACCCTAGGACACTTCAAACCTATTGCTCTGATACCAAGTTTGTCATGACCCGAACGTAGACCTGGATCGTAACATGGGTCAAGGAACCCCGAGAGGCCCCAAGTCGACCCATGGCATAGGCATATCTAACTTCATTCATATTAAGCAGAATACTAAACATAAAACATAGTGGAAAAGTAAACGTGACATAGCATATCATGACATACGAGATCACTAGACGTACACAGGATGAGTACTACACATGGTCTGAAAGCCTCTACTACATATGATGGGTTGATGGGGAGAACACCCCCAACTAACCCGGCAGGTACTAAAACATAAAGTGACAACATGTCTATAAAATAGCCCTTGGAACATGAGGACTCACCAAAATGCTGAAGGAAAACTCTGAGACGATCTAGGGAAGCAGGTGAGCCTGAGAGTTGGATCCTGTATCATGACATGATACAGCATAGAAAGTATGCGGTCAGTAGGTGAAATGTTCCGGGTATAAAAGGTAAGTCAAACGGACATTCAAAATATATAAAACTAATAAATGATCATAAGAGTAGGATATCATGTTTATATCGTAAACATCGTAACATAACATAAGGCTCAAGGTTTTCAAAATATTCATAATATTAACGTAATCATAATCATAGGATAAAAGCTTAACTTAACAGGACTAAGCCAAAACACATAATCATAAACATGCATAAATCATGAGGAACAGTGGGAGGTTCTTCTAACCAACATACCCCATATGAGCACACATGGAGCTCGACCTTTAAATCCCTAGTTGGGAGGGTGTTCGTACCTTTTCTAGGGGTAAAACCATGAAGGGCATGATCACACATGAAAAGGGCCATTTGGGCCAGGGGACAGTCACAAAGGAGGTCCCAACATATCCTACGGTGGCACATAGTTATGAGATCCGGGGCAGAACCTAGGCCCCGAACCTACTCGGTGTTAAATACTACTCCCAAAACATATATACTGCTCATAGTATAATATGCATGAATTCATGGGCTAGTATATCATGATAATCATAAGCATACTTGTAAATTCGTGAACTAGCCATGATATAAGGCCCGTGAGTTTGCCAAACATAATTCATAAATCATAGGTTTCATGCATACTTGTAGATTATAAATATACTTTGCAAATCATAAAAACATAATGGATATTTGAGGAAATCCATATTTCAAAGTATAAATCATGATGGTTTTGTAAATATCGATAATTGAAGTAAAGATCATAACTCGATTCATCATAGATCATACATAATTAAGCTTAATTTAGTAGAAATAAAAATCAATAATTTTATAATAAAAGTAGTTTAAAAATCTGATCAAAATCCATAAAATACAATGTAAATCACAAATCTTAATAACCCCTTAGTAAATCATTAGAATTTCCCAAAATTCAAGTTAAAACCCCATAAGAATTTTGATCAATTTTCATTAAATTGGAGAGATTGGGCATGGGTGTGAACGAAAACACCCATTCATAATCCTACATACCTAAAAGTAATTGATTCTCACTCTCCCTTGAATTCCCACGAAGGAATTGAAAGGATTTGAAGAACGAAGCCTTGTATCACCCTTTGATCACCTCTCTATACTCTTGCATGCATGAATGAGGACTTAGAATAGATTATCCCCCTAAAAACCCACCTTTAATAAGTTAAATGATGTAGTTTAGGGTCTTATAGCATGAAAAAGTCAAAAGTGCCTTTAATGAATCTTCCCTTAAAACCGTCCAGGTCGGTCCAACGGGTCGTACTAACGAGTCATCGAAAGAAGCGACGACTCATGGTATGGCCCGTCATAAGCACTGCTGAGAACTAGCCTCTGAAATCAAACCATGAATAGACATGACGACTCGTCCTTTAGTCCAATGGGTTGTTAAGTCGACCGTTGTTTTCCCCTTTGAATTTCTGAACTCCTTCACAACGGGTCTCACAACGATTCATTGTTACCGCCAATGGGTCATTGTGTCCATCCATTAAGCCCACTGTAAAATTGACAATTCAAATAATAACTGCTGACAACAAGTCATTATTCCTCATGACAGGTCATTGGGTGGCCCCTTATGTCCCTATATGCTAAAGCCCACTCCTCACCACGACTACAAATGATGACTCGTTGTTTACTACAATGAGTCGTTACATAGGTCGTTGTTTCCATTGCCACCCATGACTCCTGAAACCACGATTGGAAACAACGACTCGTGGTTTCCAACCACGAGTTGTTACACCTCTCATTCTGAGACATTTTTCCCAATTTCAGTAGTTTTAAATTTGTAACTCCCGAGTTTAATCTTAGGCACTTCTGGGGTATTACAGTCTTTTCCATCTAGATGTATATGCCCTGCTTGATATGGGGGCCACACTATCATTTGTGACTCCCTACGTAGCAGTTCAGTTTGATATCAGTCTAGAAGTCCTCTCAAAACCCTTCTCAGTCTCCACCCTACTTGGCGAGTAAGTTAGAGTCAGTCAGGTGTATAGAAACTACCCAATCTCAGTCTTCAATAAATTCATTACAGCTAACCTTGTAGAGTTAGACATGGTCAACTTTGACCTCATCCTTTGCATGGATTGGTTATACTGCGCTTATGCCTCAGTTGACTGCAGAACCAAGGTCATTAGATTTTAGTTCCCTAATGAGCCATCTCTAGAATGGTCGAGAAGTAGTTCAGCGCCAAAGGTAGGTTTATTTCCTACCTTAAGGCCAGGAAGCTTATTTCTAAGGGATGTATTACCATCTAGTTCAAGTTAATGATTACGACTCTGATACCCCAACTATCCAATTAGTCCCTATTGTCAGCGAATTTCCAAATGTGTTCTCCGAAGATCTTTCCGGAGTTACTCCTGAACGGGATTGACTTTGGCATAGACCTTATTCCAGATACTCAACCCATCTCCATCCCTCCTTATAGAATGGCTCTAACTAAACTTAAGGAGTTGAAGGAGAAGCTAAAAGATCTTTTTGATAAGGGTTTTATGAGACCCAGCATCTCTCCCAGGGTGTTGTAGTGCTATTCGTGTGAAAGAAAGACGGTACCCTTAGAATGTGCATCGATTACCGTCAGTTGAACAAGGTCACAGTCAATAATAGGTACCCTCGCCCAGAATTGATGACCTGTTCGACAACTTCAAGGAGCCAGCTATTTCTCCAACTCAGGTTGGGGTATCACCAGCTAAGATTAAGAGAATGTGACATATCGAAAACAGCTTCCAGGACTCAGTATGGTCACTTCGAGTTCGTTGTTATGTCCTTTGGACTAACAAATTCCCCTACAGCCTTTATGGACCTGAAGAACAGAGTCTTCAAGCAGTATCTGTATATGTTTGTCATTGTGTTAATCGATGACATTCTGGTATACTCCAGAAATGAGGAAGAGCATGCTAATCACCTGAGGATAGTGCTTCAGACATTCAGAGACCGCTAGTTGTTCGCCAAGTTCAGCAAGTGTGAATTTTTGTTGAAGTAGATGACTTTCCTGGGTCATGTGGTCTTGGGTGAGGGTATTTAGGTTGATCCTCAAAAGATAGCAGCTGTGAAAGACTTGCCCAGACATACCATCCCAACCGAAATCAGAAGTTTCTTGGGTTTGGATGGTTATTACCGATGCTTTGTATAAGGTTTTTCTTCTATAGCATCTCCACTGACTAGACTGACTCAGAAGAAGGTGAAATTTCAGTGGTCAGATGTGCGTAAGAAGAGTTTCCAGGAGTTAAAAACTTGACTCACTACTGCTCCAGTGTTGACCCTACCGGAAGGATCAGATGGGTTTGTTGTATATTGCGACACTTCCAGAGTTGGACTCAGTTTCCTTATGATGCAGCAGGGCAAGGTTATAGCCTATGCCTCCAGATAGCTCAAAGTTCATGAGAAGAATTATCCAACTCATGACTTGGAGTTGGGGCGGTGGTGTTCTCATTGAAAATATGGAGACATTACCTATACGGGGCTCACATTGATGTTTTCACTGATCACAAGAGCCTTCAGTGTGTATTCAGTCAGAAGGACCTAAATCTCCGCAGAGAAGGTGGTTAGAGATCCTGAAGGATTATGACATCAGCGTGCTATATCACCTGGGCAAAGCCAATGTGGTGGCTGATGCCCTAAGCAGAGTGTCTATGGGTAGTGTGGCTCATGTTGAGGAAGGCAAAAAGGAATTGGCAAAGGACATTCACAAACTAGCTCGGTTGGAGGTGCAGTTGGTTGACTCAGCTGAGGGTGGAGTGATTATGCAAAGTGGGTCAGATTCCTCTTTAGTTGTTGAAGTTAATTCTAAACAGGATGAAGATCCCATTTTACTTAAACTCAAGGAAGCGGTTCTTAGGAAAGAGGTTGAGGCTTTCTCCAAAGGGGGAGATAGTGTGCTCCGTTACCAGGGCAGATTATGTGCACCAGACATTGGTGATTGAGATAGCAGGTATTGGCTGAAGCACACAGTACGAGGTACTCCATCCACCCTAGTGCTACTAAAATGTACCACGATTTGTGGGATAGTTACTGGTGGAACGGCATGAAGAGAGACATCATTGAATTCGTAACTAAGTGCCCGAACTGCCAGCAAGTTAAAGTAGAGCACCAAATACTGGGAGGTATGACCCAGGATATCAGCATACCCACGTGGAAGTGGGAAGAAGTGAATATGGACTTTATTATGGGTCTACCAGATAATATTCAAACCATACCTTCTTTTTCAAAGAATATGCACGGTCGAAGTATCAAAATAAGTAACCCGGATAAGTGTCGGGGTCGAATCCCATGAGGACTAGGGGATGTTAGTGACTAGTGTCGATTATAAAGTTGACTTTATATTGCACCACTCAAAACAAACACAAATAAGAACCAATTGGGGGAAGTATCAATATGTAAGAGATTATCACATCAAAATGGTTTAGTTCAAGTAGCAAGGTTTACCAAAGTTGTCAACAATGATGTGAAAATACTAGAGGTGGGGTGTAGGTGATGGATTAATTAGATAAAGTCTTGCTAGATCATCTCACAAGCTCAACTAATGTGAATAACCTTAGGCGAACAAAGGTATTCCATGTTTTTCAGCCAATTTCATACGTCTAGCTAGAGTTCTTTCGAATCTCTAGACTCAATCAACTCAACCCATTGTGATTTGGATTAATAGTTGCACTATTTCTAGCTATTAACTATTAATTTAGGAGTGAGAGCATGAATTTGACTATTTCTTTCCCAAATTCACAATCTCCCAATCATACCCACTATTAGATTCTCTCCCAATACTTAATTCTTCTTTTTCAAGAAAAAATCAAGTAAGGAAACGTAGACCCATATGAAAATCAATGGATCTTCAATTAATGATTGGAGAGAATCTAATAGATTCACAATTAGTTGAACATTGTTAAGATAATTATAGCAATTCCTACTCTAATCAACAATCATCACCATCACCCACCTCTAGCTAATGATTTAGCTACTCATGATTAAGAATTTCACAAGCATATTAAACAATAGACTCATCAAATTCAATAATAAAAGTAGAAAAATCAACTTCACAATAATGGTCTTCAACAATGGTAATCACTTACTATGGAGAAGAAGAAGAAGTAAAGGAATAAATCTCAAGGCACCAATTACAATCTTCTACTCTTCTCTGCAAAAGGAATGTTCTGAAAAGTGAAAATTACAATGAAAGTTGACTGCTGCTTTGTACTTCTCTTAGACTATATGTAGAAAGTAGGGTCTCTCTCTCTTTTTCCGTGTTGACTATTTTACCCTTGAGCATCGTCTCTTCATTGGCGGGGCACCGGCGATTCGCCAGTTCACACTCGTGAACCGCTGGATGCTTTTTGTTGTGTCATTACCAAATTCAAGTCAGTTTCGGCGGTACGTTCGGCGTTTCGCCCATATCATTTCGCGAATTGCTGATATTTTATCCCTTGTTCCAGAAACTTTGCTAATGATTCAGTGATTGATTCTGCGCCTCACTGTTGGCGATTCGTCTTTCGCCGATGGATGTTTTTCCTTTTAAGCAGTGTTGATCGGCCTCTGTCCGGAATTTCACCGGTTTTCATCGATGATACGCCGCTTTGCTGTCATTTCCTTCTTTTTGCTCCAATTTTGCTCTTTTTTTACACAGTTGAGTATATGCACACAACAAAGACAAAAAGAGCATAAAATCCATATAATTCACTCAAGAACTAAGCAAAAACGCAAGTTTTAGATTCTAAGGAGTTGGTAAATTACCAACTCATCAAACCCCCAAACTTAAATCATTGTTTGTCCTCAAGTAACGCAATTCTCGATCATTGAAAAACTTGTCATTTCTGCACAACATTGAACATCACCAATCACCTACACTATGACACCCAAAGATGCTCACTAAATTCACCAAAAAGAGAGGTAAATACCCCAAAAGACTAAGACAATGAAGATATTTCAATCAGCTACCACCTTCCATCAACAAGGCTCAAGTGAGGGAAACCCTTTAATAAAAAAAAGCATTACTCATTCATGAAACACACATAGCATCTCCCATCATAATCAGTGAACCTTCAAAGCTTGCCTTAGAATTTATACTGCTAATGCCCTATTCTCAAGTTAGTGTTCAAATGCACTTATGTCCTCAAAAAGGGATGATGCCACTCACCGAAATAATAATCCCTATTATTTTTGTCATGAAATCATTGAACACTCACAAGGGATTGTATTGGGGAGATCATCACACTCACTCTCCCAAAAGATGTCTTCATGCATACTCTTGACCCATAGCTCTTATTGTAATTTGCCACTAATGTAGAGAAGTTGCATTCAAGATCATTTAGGACTTGTGGGTTCTGATGTAGGCTCGGGTTAAGGGTAGGATAAGAATTTGATTGTAGTGACTAGATCCTCCCTAATGCTTTCGGTGGACATACCTTCCATCAAATCTTTCCATCTACTTCCCCTTGTTTCACTTTTTCATAATTTCTGACTTCCGTTTCTCAATAACCCTCCTTATAATCCCTTTTCTTTTACAACTAGCCTTACCACCTCAAGAGAAAGAACCAACTCACACAGTTTTGAGTTTCTCATTTCGATTTTTCTTTTATGCATTTCGACGATAATACAATGCTACTTCAAACTGAAAATCTTATTTTCCCCAGCATACCCCCAAACTTAGGATTTTGCCTCATTTTCCATTTCTTGTCTCACTCCCCTTTTCTTAGGCTTTCAGCCTTATTTCATCATCATCTTATCACCAGCATTTAGGGAAAATGGGTGCCAAAGAGGGGTATCAAGAATGGTCTTAAGGCTTGTAATGTGGTTGCCAAGGAAAAAGGGTCTAAAGCTCAACGTTGGTTGACAAAGGTTAATGATCAAGAAGGCTATATGGGTGAAGTGGCTAAACAAAGGAAAGTCTAAGATCATATCCTTAATACAACTATGTCTAAAAAAATTTCTTGAATCACAATTGGGGCAAGTTCTAAACAAGTAGTCATACATGAGACTCATCAACAATTCCTCACCACACAAGGCATCACCCTTAAAGGGTCCACAAGAGTCGTTCTTCCCACAATACTTTTAACTTCAGGACATCAAAGCAGGCAAACATCATAAGTCAAGCAAAGAATTTACAACGTATAACGAAAAATGCTATGCTACGTGTCACCCTTGCTCATTATCTTTCATTTTCATGCCTTCATTTAAAGGTCCCATAAAAAAGATTCTGGTGGTGCCTCTCAAAAAATCTTCACACAAGACTCAAAACAACATGGCATTTTCCCTTAAGAATGTCGCCACTCAATCTATCATCGGAAAATACCAACCCGGTTCGACAAATAATCAAAATAAAAGAATGCTCCTTGGGAAAGAACCGTGGTCAAAAGAAAACCCTCAGAGTTCTAATTTCTACATTGATATTTACCATGGCGAAAAGGAAAAGAAACAAAGTCATACTCTCAAAATTTTGCACTTCAAGGTAGAGATTTATTTAATCATTAGCGATCATTCCAAAAAAAATCAACACCCCACCCCCAAGCTGAAAGTAGACATTGTCCCCAATGTAACCACAAGAAAAGACAAGAAGGAAAAAGGGCTTCCTAGTTTAGTTAGTGATTGGGTGGCCACTTCCAAGTATAGGTGGCTGCATCAAATTTCCAAGAAGCCATCTCTTACACCATAGGTTGCAATGGATCAGGTGGAAGGGTCACTGGTCCCCCACTACTTGGCACTACCCACTTGTCCAGCAGAGTACGAAGCTCATGGTAAGAAGTTGTTGCCACACCGTCTGGTGTCCATAAGGGATCAACAACGTGCACCGAATGCATTGGAGGGGGAGAATGCCGATTGTGGTATCTTTCCTCATCAGGCACCATCTCTGAAGCACTGTCGTACCCCATACACCAATCATCTGGTGGACTTTTGGGTGCGTTGGGCTTGTCGTGCGTCACTGCAGGCATCACATGTGATGGGAAGCTAGGAGAGGGAATTGCACTCGGTGAAGATATCTCCTTCCTCAAAGTAATGATCTCTTTCTCAAAAACATCAATTGTGGAGCATAAGCCTGAAAACTTGTCTCGGGAAGGTTGCAAGGCTCTTTGAATGGCAAGGTGTATCATGGAAGGGATAGCCTTGGCTAACTTCATAAGATGGTTCTCATGTGCTTTGGCCTTTTGTGCTAACACAAGTAGATTTGGATATAAGGTGGTGTGGGGCTCAACTATACAGACTGGCACTTCAGATGTGTGGGAAGACGCCATAGTTGGTTGTAAATGATTGCTCTCTGTATACTTTCCTCGCTTTAGGACCTGAGCATCTTCATCAGTTTTGTTGGCCAGTGTAATCACATGATCGACCCGCACAGNCTGGAAATCTGGCGCTTTCCCTTGCTGAATTCTGTCCTTAAGCTGGCTTTCCTCGCTTTAGGACCTGAGCATCTTCATCAGTTTTGTTGGCCAGTGTAATCACATGATCGACCCGCACAGTCCTATCCAATTGTCGGAATAAAGGGCAAGCGGCTCGCAGACATAACATACTCACCAGGTTAGGGAAGGGCAATGTAGTGGCCTGCTGATTAGCCTTCCATTTGAACTGGTCGGCAATGAGTTCCCCAACATTGATGTGAACACCCTCCATTATGCAACAAATAAGGATGGTTACTTCAATGGGTACACTTGATGTATTTCGGGAGGGAATTAATCTCTCACAAACAAAGTCCAATCATATGCGGGCTTTGTATTTCAAGTCACGACGATGGATGAGGCCCCCAAAGAGGGCCCATTGTGGATGGCCATGTGCAATTATGTAGGCCACCCATTGGAATTGTTGTGCTTTGCTGTCCATCTTCATGCGGAGGAATATGGGGTGTGATGGAATCAGCTCAACCCAATAGAATGATTTTATTGCTTCTAGAGTTACAGGTACTTCTAGCCCGTGTACCCATACTGAAGTTAGGCATGGCCATGTTGCAAAGTTTCCCTTGTGCCGAAGACAGTGTTGCCTTGCTCTGTATGATGCATAGGACTCCCACACTAATTCTGGAAAGTAAGGGTCCACCGGAATGGTGAAAGGACCCAGCCACGCAACCCAATCTATTGATAGATATCTGGGAATGCAATTCTAAAATAGTTGACGTCAAATTGGGATTCTGCATAAATGACACATCGCTTCTTAAAAGCTAGGTAATACTCCTCCATCCGGTCAAACCCAAACCGCACCGGGGG